>PVIY010003238.1:0-115849 GCA_004026745.1 Myrmecophaga tridactyla | reverse complement strand
GTGTGATTGTGAAAACCTTGTGTCTGATGCTCCTTTTATCTACCTTGTCAACAGATGAGAGGAACATACGGAATAAAAATAAATAATAGGCAGAACAAATGTTAAAGTAGATTTAGTTTGAAATGCTAGTGATAATGAAAGGGGTATGGCCTGTAAAATTTTTTTTTTCTGTTTGTTATATTTTTCTGTTGTGTTTTTATTTCTTTTTCTGAATTGATGCTAATGTTCTGGGAAATGATCATGATGATGAATATGCAACTATGTGATGATATTGTGAATTGCTGAATGTATGTGTTGGGAATGTTTGTGTTTCTTGTAATTTTTTTAATTAATAAAAAATTAAAAAAAAAAGTTAGACATGTCCTAGTTGATTCTGGGGATCTAGGATGAAGCAGCTAGTTTGCCGAGGGAACAGAGTACCTGGATTACATGGGAAGGAAGTGGCCAGGAGGGTGTGGGCAGAGTACAGTCAGGCAGCCGGGGTCTGCAGCTGGGAAATGATCTGGAGCTACAGGGAATCAGAAATAGAAAGTCTGCTGGCATGCCTGATGGAATGTCCTGGGAGTTGGGTACCAGGGCCTTGAACACCAGTGTCCTGGGAATGAGCAAGAGATGAACTGCCTTGTTAGGACCTTCCACAGTCCCTGCCCCCTCCCTCACAGCCTTTCCCTGAATGTCTGCAAATCTATGTTCTTGTGGATATAACTGTTCTAGTTGCTGTGTGTGAGCAAAAACAGCATTGTGGGTCCATCCTGTCCATGTGGACAGCTTATTCGTTGCGTCTCTTACATGCTCAGTGCCTGCCAGCAGTCGGCCAGTGCTTTGCCTTTATCACAAGATGTTGGGGAAAAAGTATGGCTGGATCCCTGCTCATCTATCCGTGCTGCTAGGAAAAAACCCTGAGATCCTAGGACTGAATCAGTCATGTGGCCATCAGCTCGGAGGGACGGAGCAGGAAGTGGGTAAAGACTCTTGCATCATGGCTAATTAGGTTTGCACGCTGCTTTCTGCCAATCTGAGTTTTCTCTTGTAGTACTCATTGCCACTGCTGTGAGCTCTGACTTTTTCCATAGTAAGTGGATTGTAGTTGGGAGACTTCTTTGGGGCACTGACCTGACTGTAGTTTTGGGTTTTGCCTTTTGTTTCTTTTATTGTTCCTGTCAGATTTTGATTTTGTCACCCTCCCCTCCTATCCAGCACAGTCAAGGGCCCCTCCGGCGGGCCTTATTCTCTGGGCTCCTTTCACACTGCCGTCCTTTGTCTGCCCCTCCCTTCTCCCTCCAAGCCACCTGAGGGGCAGGTATAGTGTTACACTCACCTTTGTACCCTGCCACCTAGTGCAGTGTCTGGCCTCTGGGAGGCTATGTGAACGCTTGTGGGTGACTTAGATATGTTACGACTTGTCTGAAATATAGTGAGCATGGAAAATGCTGTTCTCTGTTTCTACCTGGGTAAGCTGGGAAGGGGGTTGTGGGAGAAAGGACTTAGACCTTTTACAGAATTTGTGGACTTAAAAGTAGAGGAGGGGATGAATAAACTACATACAGCAAAAACTCAGGGCAGCTGACTCCTGGGGGAATGGCCAGGGATAGACTGTCATCTCCCTTTGACTGGTTTCAGATGAACTGGCCATGGGTTCTGCGTATTAATTGCGGTGTGTGTGCGAAGTTTCTGGTTCATTCAGCAAATATTTATGGACTGCCTTCTCAAGGACCACTCAGAATCCTATCCAGTACTTGGTATAGGCTGTTGACCCTTGCTGTAGGACGATAATATGCAATGGGCTTGAAATACATGTTTAAAAGTTAAATGCTTTCCTGTTGCATGGGCTGTGGCTTTTTTCCAGCGTGCTTGGGTCTCCGGCATGGCAGGTGAGAACTCTGCCTGCTGAGCCACCGTGGCCCGCCTGGAATTCATTTTTGACGTTTAAATTTTATGACAGGGTAATTAAGTCATGTAAGTATTTTAACGTTTTGGCAATATCTGAACCCTGCCCCCTTTTTGAGCTTATTTTCATCTGAATTTCACAATTATTTTTAATTCTACCCAGCAGCACATTTCTTTTCTTGACAATAGTGTCCTTAAACTATAGTTACTCTGGAATCCCAACCCATGTCCTCATATGGTAAAGTATGCTCAAATAGATGATTCCTCTTAGGTCTGGGGTTACACTGTTGATGCTTAGAGAGAAAAGCTGGAGGGATAAAATGCTTAATTTTTGTGTTCAATGTAAATTTGTTTAGCACTATAGGTTTTTGCAACTGTCAACTGGCTGAACCCCACTCCTCTTGTTACTCTGTCAGCCATTGCTCCCCTTTGGTGTCCCCTGTGGTTATAGGGGGCTGGCAGTGCAAGCACGTGAGAAGCTTTCTAACTTAAAATTCATGCCATTGAAGTAAGGGGGCAGGGATTGTATAAAGGAGAAGTTGTTCCAGACATTTCTTTTCTGTAAAGATGGAGTAGATACTGGGAGCTAGGAGTGGTCACATGATGGGAACCCATAGTTTTCATGTTCACAGATGTTGTTTTTGGCCTCATTAACACCAGGACAGATTCTGATACCATTAATTGCAATTTGAAGTTATTTGTAAACTGTATCATGCGTTTATATGGCTATAGATATGGACATATATAGTGGTTGCAGAGCCAGGACTAATCTGTAATCTTCTCTTCTCGAGGGAAAATCGTGATTAGAGCCATTTTCAAGCAACAGAGCATGAGCCCTGACCCTGCTGTTCCCAGGTACTAGTCCAGGGTGAAGGTCCTCACCACATTATCAGGCATATGGTACATCTTTATGCTCCTTTGTTGCTCCGTATGTTGCAGAATTGGGGTAGACCCATGCTGTCCAATAGAAGTATGATGCAAGCCATATAGGTAATAATTAAATTTTCTAGGAACCACTTTAAAAAATTGAGAAGCAGGTGAAATTAACTTTAATAATTTGCTGTTTGACCTAGTAGATCCAAAAGATCATTTCAAAATATAATCAATATAGAAAAAAACTGTCAATGAGATACTTTTACCTTTTTTTTATATGAAGTCTTTAAATCTGGTTTGTATTTTACACTGCACACATTTTATTTTGGTGGATGCTATATTTTGATTAAAAAATACTTGAGTTTAGCGGAGAATACTCTTAAGACTTATGTATACTACCTCTTTTTGTTAGGTACATTTTGATAACTGTATTGCCTTCTACTTAATGGACCATCCTTTAACATTCTGTAGTTCTGCTCTTGAATTTCTCTCCTAAGAACCTAACTTTTACCTTCCTTTTTAACCTAAAATTATTTTTTACCTAATTTGGCGGCATAGCATCACTGCATCAATTTATAAATTTATATATACATAATTTCTAATTTGTTCAGGTTGGAGGAGTAAGTAACGCCTTTGGGATGATTCTAATATGTTTTGACAATCATTTATTTATTTACTTATTTTTTGTGGCATGGGCATGCTCTGGGAAGTGAACCTGCGTCTCCAGCATGGCAGGCAAGAATTCTGCCACTGAGCTACCATTGCACCGCCCTGATTCTAATGTTTTTTGCAGTATTTTATCCCCTGCGCTGAGAAATGTAGAACTTGTAGAATTTGTTACTAGTGCATTACACATTTTATAATGGTGAATTCAGAGGATAGATGTGAGCTCTATCTGGTTGTGACAGACTTTTCATCATTTGAAGAAAATGAGCTGGGCTTGGTAATTTATCGTAGATATATTCCATTGTACTGAGTTTGATCTCTAGATCCATCCTGAAAAGGCTTTTGGTATCTAACGGTTAGAAAAGCAGATGGTAATGATCCTTCCTTAAGGTAATTTTAAGGAAACTGTAAGGCTGATACTTAGCACACTATCAACCTTAGCCACTCTCTGATGATATCTCCTTTAGCTATTGGCTTATTGTTTTAACTAGTTAAAACTAGGTTTGCGAGCAAAAATAGAAAGGAGTGTTTAGAAGATAGGCTGTTAAAAATTAAAGGCCTACTGTTTTCCTGCCTTAATTTTACTGAAGCAACAGTTCCACTGAGCAGTCAGTTTTATGGTTTTATTCGTTTTCATTTCTCCTCCAGCCAGGTCATTTAAGCTTCAGCAATGTGTGGCTTTTTTTTTTTAAATAGTGTAAAGTATAAAACTACCATCTAATAGTTCTCCAAATGTGGGTTCTAGGACCAGCAGCAGCATCACCTGGAAATTTGCTAGAAATGCTAGCAGGCGTGAATCCTCGGTCCCACCCTAGACCCACTGAAACAGTAATTTATGCCTTAATAAGCTCCTGCCTGGGCCAATTATTATTAAAAGCATTTGTGTGTGAGTTGGTTATAGGTGGTGACAGGGGCACCCAGTGGCAATGGGACCATGTGTAATGGTGTGACACTAACCTCATGGGAATAAAGCTGCTGTCTTTGGCCTCATCCTTTTATGCATGAACACCATGCTTATCACCTGAGGAGGTGGAAGAGAAGTGGAACTCCCCACCCCAGTCTAGTACTGTTCATCCACTCAACACATATTTATTGAATACAAATTTGAGGCCAGGCACTAATCTGACCATAAGGGATCCCGTAGTGAACAAGACAGAAGGTTCCTGTTCTGTGACACTCACGTTCTATTAGAAGGGATATACCGGAAGTTGACCAGCCAGGGCCCATGGGCCAAATCTGGCCCACCGTTTGTTTCTGTAGTTTTATTGGAACACAGCCACATCTGCTCATTTATGTATCGACTGTGGCTGTTTTGTGCTACAATAGCAGAATTGAGCTGAAGGCATTTACTAACCATCTTCTTACAGAAACTTTATGGACCTCTGGGATAGACAATAAAAAAATAAATATGTTATCAAGTGTTACGAAGTGACAAGTGTTATGAAAAACCTTAAAGCATGTGAAGGGAAAAGAGAAGAGGGGAGTGACTTTAGGTAGAATGGTCAGGAGGCCCTTTTTGGTGATGGGACATGTAAAGAAAAACCTGAGTGAAGTGAGGTGTTTGAAGGAGGAATGATGGCTAAGGGTACAGCAAGTGCAGAGGCCCTGATACTAGGTGTCTGGGGAAACAGGGCAGGAAATTGGGCTACCAGAGCTGAGGCCAGATTCCACATTCCCTGATAGCATAGCTTGCAGGGAAGACTGCTTTACTGCAAGGGCTCTGAAACGTACATTTCAGAATCCCTGCTATTGGGAATCTTTTTGAGTAAATGAATAATAGATTGCAAACATCTCTAAGAAACATTTGTGTACCAACTTTCCCCTACACTTGCTATTTTAAATTTTTTCTTTCCCTAGCCCCATGCAGCTTTATATTCTGTTTAACTGCTGTATCTTGTAGGGTATGGAGTTTGGTGGAGAGCAGACATATCCTGGATTTGAATGTAAAGCAGTTGAGGCAGAAATTGGGTCTGCATTAGCAGCTTTCAATTTTTTTTTTTTTTATATTTTAACACAGTAAGAAATAGTTGTGTGTTGTGATCCTGTAGCCACATATATTTGTAATTAAAACAAAGCTCACAAAACATTACTGTTCTGTTTCATTAAAAATACTAGTTGTGACCGTCTAAATTGATTTCACATTCTACTCAGGGCAACCTTCTGTTTGTAAAAATACTGGCCTAGTCTGTCCAGTACAAAACTTTGAGTCCTTATATGCAAGGTATTGTATTATATGTATATCATTTTTCCTCTTGGAATAGTATGTGATATGGCTGAAACGATAAGTTCTAATTATATAAAATACTTCAAAGCTGTAGTGTGACCGGGGCATTTAAAAGTGTCAAATTAATTACTACAAGTTCCATAGAGTTGGCAAGTGGAATGAGGTTTTTTTTTTTGGGTGTCAGAGAAGGCATTTCCAAAGGGGAGGCATTTAAACTCAAGACTTTTGAAGAAATGCTGTGTTTTAATAGAAACGGCTGGAGGTGGGGCATCTCTACCAAGTGAGAGAATGGTAGGAGTTAAAGCACAGAGCTAAGAAAACGAGGTGTATTGGAGTGGTGGGTGGGCCAACAGTGAGTAGATGAGTTTCTGGGACAGAAGACTCCTGTAAGTGGTGAGAGTGAGCTATATTAGAAAGATTGTTTGATTTACCTGAGGTTCTAAAAGGTAAGTAGGTCAGGGACCCATTTGTTCTGACTTCCAGTTCGGTGCTAGAAGTCTGTTTTCTCCTCTGTTAAAAAGGGATGCTCGCGCCTGCTAGCCTCTCTCCAGGGGTTGCTGTGGAGGTGAAATGCCAGAACATGTGCGGTTGTCTCTCAGCTAGATAAAGCTCTGCATAAATGTAAGGTGATGGTGTTTTCATCATGGGAGATAAGATTGGAAAGGGAAGTTAGAGCAAGGTAGGTAATGAAGGAGTTTGCCCACTAATGTCAAGCTTCCTCTTTTCATACAGATTGTGGAATGGAGGAGGGACTGGGGCCGAGTTTTTAAGCAGAGGAAGCACCTGATGAAAAGCGGTATATTTTAAGGCTAGGGTAGTAGTGTGTGAAGGAAAGATCGGTTCCAGAGGCAGAGATACTGGTTAGAAGCTTTGTACTTGAATGAGACTTGAAGTAGAAAGGACTTGAATTAGTCCGTGGCTGTAGGAACAGAAAGGAAAGGATGACTATGGGATAAATTCTCATTGTGAGAGAGCAGCGAATAAAGTATAATTTCAGGACAACCAGCCAGGGTGCTAAGAGAATGGCAGGTTCTTCTAATAAGTGGGAAGATGGGGGAGACAGAAAAAGAATGCCTTTTCAGCTTTTGACGTTTTAAATTTCAGGTGATGGTAGACTCTCAAGTAGAAATGCTCTCTAGGAATTAGGAAATACAAAACAGGCTTGAGAGAGGAATCCTGGCTAGAGAGGTGAATTTTGTAGATTTCTACATTGAGGCCTGGGGGTTAGCTAAATTTTGAAGGGAAGAAGCCTAGAGAAGAGAGGAGGAAATGGATGTAGAAGAGGAAATGGATGCACTGAGAAGTTAAGTATCTTGACCAAAGTTACACAGCAGGTGGTAGAGCTGGAATTCAAATCCAGGCCTGGTCTATACTCTGTACCAGGCAGTTTATAAAATGGTGCCAGCAGCAGGGAGCTCAGTTAAAAGGCTTATTAAATTTTTAGAACAGCCCAGCAAGGTAGATGTTATTTTCTTTTACAGATTAGGAAATTGAGTCTCAGAAAGATTAGCTTACTTGCCCTCGGTTGCACAGGTAGTAAATGGTAAAACCAGGATTTTGAACCAGGCTCTTGTCAGAAACTAAAGCTTGTATTCGTTTATATTTAATCCAGAGGTTGGCATACTTTTTCTGTACAGAGCCAGATAGTAAATATTTTGGGCTTTGCCAGCCATATGTTCTCTGTCACAACAGTATCACTCTGCTGTTGGAGTACAAAGCAATCATAAGTATGTATTGAATTAATATGTATTGAGTACTTACCCTATGTGGAGACATTTTGCTGGGGATAAAAAACAAAGGAACTTCCAGCCTTCTAAGATGAGGCAGGCAATTATAAAACAGTGTAGTAAAAAAAATAAATAAATAAAGGAAGAAACAGAACCAGCTATGATAGATTTATACATATGAGGTATGGTGGAAGAATGGATAAGAGAGGCTCCTCTGTTTGCATGGATGAATTCATGAAGGCATCCAGAGGCAAAAAAATAAGTTTGAGCTGATAGTTGATAGATCACCAGGCATGTAGTGTGAGGGAGGGCATTCCATGAGGAACAAGCGTGGAGGCATGAACAGCAAGGGTTTTCCTTTATGGGGCCAACCACAAGGAATATAGGTAGCATTACTAGGGCAGAAAGGGAGAGCTTATGCCAGGACATGAGTCTCAACAAGGGAGTGGGACAATGGGGAATGAATTTTTGTGAAATTTTAAGCCAGGAAATGACATGTTGATTTTCGTCCTATGAAGACAGGCTCTGGAGGATGGATTTGCAGGGAGGAGGGCAACAGGGGGACTCATAACATTACCACAAGATAGATAGGACAGTAGTGGTACTGGGGATGGATAGAAGATATATTTGCTAATTGATTGGGCATAGGGATTGTGGAAGAATGAAAAGTCTAGGAAAACTCAGGTTTCAGCCTTGGTTAATTGGACAGTGCCATTCATCAAGATTCAAATATAGGACAGAGAAACATGTTTTGAGAGTGGGGGGTGGAGTGACAGCGCTGAGCAGAGAAGGGAGAGGTAAACTTTGTTTTTAGCCTGTTGGGTTTGGGGCGCCTGTGGAACATCCGGCTGTGTGAGTCTGGAAGTCAGGAGGATGAGGTCTAGCCTAAAGTAAAAATCATGGTGGTAGTGTTGATTGCTCAGGGAGGTTGAGAATATCTGATTGAGAGGATAACACTTAACATTTCAAGAGCATGAGAGTGAATGGGCATAGCCTAGAGGGTGAAAGGAGAGCCTGGAGAAGAGTATTGACATTGAAATTCAGGGAGGTAATTTTCAGGAAGAAGGATATGGTCATTATTGCTGCAGAAAGGTCAAGTAGATAAGGAGTGAAGTGTTCATTGGCTTGGGCCTTTGGAGAAGGAAAGGTCCTGGAACTTAATGGGCCTGTTCAAAGGAGGGGGCTGGAACCAGTGTTAAATCTCGAATGGTCACTGCCCAGGGGGTTAACTGTGAAGGAAAGGAGAGAGAACAACAGCTGGAAGCACCCAACGCAAGATTTGACATATCATAGAGAATGGAAAAATTCACTCATTTTAGCAAATACCCTGCCAGGGACTTAAAAAAAAAATTTTTTTTTAAAAAATATAACAAACACAAACATTCTTAGCATATGATCATCTGTTCTACATATATAATCAGTAATTCACAATATCATTACATAGTTGCATATTCATCATCATGATCATTTCTTAGAACATTTGCATCAATTCAGAAAAAGAAATAAAAAGACAAGAAAAAAATTTGTACATACCATACCCTTTACCCCTCCCTTTCATTGATCACTAGCATTTCAATCTACTAAGTTTATTTTAGCATTTGTTCCCCCTATTATTTATTTTTATTCTGTATATTTTACTCATCTGTTGATAAGGTAGGTAAAAGGAGCATCAGACCCAAGGTTTTCACAATCATACAGTCACCTTGTAAAAGCTATAGCATTATACCATCATCTTCAAGAAACATGGCTACTGGAACACAGCTCTACATTTTCAGGCAGTTCCTTCCAGCCTCTCCATTAACATCTTGACTAACAAGATGATATCTGTTTAGTATGTAAGAATAACCTCCAGGATAACATCTCAACTGTTTAGAATCTCTCAGCCATTGACACTTTATTTTGTCTCATTTTGCTCTTCCCTCTTTTGGTCAAGAAGGTTTTTTCAATCCCTTAATGCTGAGTTTCAGCTCATTCTAGGATTTCTGTCCCACGTTGCCAGGAAGGTCCACACTCCTGGGAGTCATGTCCCATGTAGACAGGGGAGGGTTGATGAGTTTGCGTGTTGTGTTGGCTGGAAAGAGAGGCCACATCTCAGCAACAAAAGAGGTTCTCTGGGGGTGACTCTTAGGCTTAATTTAAGTAGGCTTGACCTATCCTTAGTGGAGTTAAGTTTCATATGAGCAAGCCCCAAGATTGGGGGCTCAGCCTATTGCTTTGGTTGTCCCCACTGCTTGTGCGAATATCAAGAATTCTCCACTTGGAGAAGTTTAATTTGCCCCCTTTCTCACCACTCCCCCAAGGGGACTTTGCAAATACTTATTTACTCCCTGTTTAATTCACTCTGGGATTTATTGGGGCATCACTCTGGGCAAACATGCAAAATCTTATGCCCTACTCAAGGTTCCATATACTTATGGTGTTCACTTAAGCTGTCCACATAAGTTATATTAGAAACCGCACTAGTCAAAATATAAATTTTGTACCAAATAAACATTTTTTGCTTTAGTCTCACACATAAGTTAAAATTTTTAAATATTAATTACCATCCATTTTCAACACCCTGCAATAATGACATTCCTTTATTTTTCCTCATGCAAAAATATTTTTAAATTTGTACATTTAGTCACTGTCATTATGCACTCTAGGCATTCCTAGGTTATACCATCTCAGTCTTTATCGTCTTTTCTTTCTGGCTTCATTTGTGTCCCCAGCCCTCCTCCCTCTATCATTCTCACATTCAACTTCATTCGGTGTTCTAGCGTAATTGTATTACAGTTAGGTAGAATTGTGCTATCCATTTCTGAGTTTTTACAGTCAGTCCTGTTGTGCAATCTGTAGCCCTTCAGTTCCAATTACCTAATATCCTACCCTGTTTCTATCTCCTGATGGTCTCTGTTACCAATGAAATTCTCCAAGTTTATTCACTAATGTCAGTTCATATCAGTGAGACCATACAGTATTTGTCCTTTTGTTTCTCTGCCAGGGACTTTTATTGAAGCCCAGAGCAAATTTTTATGGCAGAGCTTACATTTTGGTAGAGGGAGGGGAGGCAGAAAAGAAACACAGTTTAATTTTGGATGGTAATCAGTCTTCTGAAGAAAATAGAACAGGGAAACACAGATCGATGGAAGGTAGATGAGTGGACTGAGTGACTGTTTTAGAAAGAGTGATCAGTGAAGGCCTTTCGGAGGAGTTAACATTTGAGCAGAGACTTCACACATAAAGGCTCTGAGGTGAGCTGGAGCAGATTAAACCAAGGGGAGAAGAAGAGATGGTGAGATGAGGTGAGGATAGACTGGGTCCAGATTATGTGAGGCCTTAGAGGCTATGGCGAGGAATTTACTTTTCATTCTTGCTTAGAACCCACTGGGGAGTTTTGAACAAGTGAGTGACTTGACCTTATTTATTTATTTATTTATTTATTTATTTTTTAAAGATCATTCTAGCTGCTTGGTGGAGTGAAGCAAGAGTAGAAGGCAGACCATTTGGGAGGCTGCTATTGGCAAAAAATGAAGTTGGCTTGAACTAGTTATTGCATAAAGGTGGTGAGACGTGATCTGACCAGGGTATGTTTTGAAGGAAGAGCCAACTATCCTTCTTGGTGTAGTTTAGGGGAAAGGGAGGAATCAAGGATGGCCGCTAGGCCATGCTTGCAAAACTGCGTGGGTGAGAAGGGGGCCGCTTCCTGAGACTGTAGGGTTAGAGAAGATGGGAGGGGAGGGAGAGGTATTTTTGGAGGCCGTGGTTGAAGGTTCCGTTTCAGACATGCTGGACTGGAAGTGCCTGTTGGATGTTCAGGTGGTAGTGTTGTCACTTTCTTTGTTCTAAGATTTATTTTTAAATTGAGATTACCACATAGTTAATATACTCCCCTGTACCGCTGTCAGTTTCAGTGCTCATTTGGGTGAATAAGCTAGAGTTCAGTTGGGTTAAATGATTGAGTGAATACTTATCACCAGTGGCCTTAAGGGTCTTGAAATCAAGACAGGGTGTGAGTATGTTGCCGTTCTCTCCTGTTTGTTGTGTGTGGCTTGAGTTCCCCAAACCTTTTATTAAGTAAATGTCTTTTGGGGGCTGTGAAAACCTTGTTTTCTTCCTCAAAGTAGCAGGCAAGAGGGCGCCTAAGGGTGGAAAGTTTTATGTATTGTACATGTCAGTGCTGCAGCTGGGGAGACAGATCCCAGCCAGAAGATGTCACTGTGGAAATGAGACCACTTTGACAGCTAGATAATGAATCTGTTTCTTTCAGTTCTTTTTCTTTAATAAAATCAAGCAAAAACTACAAGAAAATCAACTACCTTCTTCTTCTCCTACTTTTCCTCCTCCTCCTCCTTCTCCTCCTCCTTGTCCTCCCAAATTAACCTACAATGTAGTAAGTTGTTGTTACATTACTTGAGATCATACTACAAGCTAGTGACAAAGTTACTACTAGAATCTAGATCCCCTGACTCTTTTTTTTTTTATCCCCTGACTCTTATTCCAGCCTATTTTTTACTGTATATGCTGCTGAGATGAAGAGACTCACCACTGCAGGCTCAGACTTTATAAGTTTATAGATATTTCAAGACTAGATTTCTGCACTGGACAAGTTTGTTCTTAAGTTTTTCTTGAGACGCTGAACAGTGAAGTTAGGAATGAGATTTTGGAAACAGATGGTCTGGGTTCAAACCCCAGCCTGGTCACTTACTGTGATCTTGGGTGAGTTATTTGTGTCTCTATATGTCACCTCTGTGTTAGATGGTTATTTTATATATATATATTTATTTATTTATTGCTTAGAATACTGCCAGGCATATAGTGAGCACTCACTGTTGTAGCTATTAGTAAATGTCACCATCGTTTTCATCCTAGATGTAGAAAATAGCTATCTACCATCCTCAAATACTTAGTATGTAACTTGAGTAGTAATAATATACAGTGTATATTTCCTTATATAAAATATGGTCCCTCCCCCCAAGAATTTGCATTCTAATGGGGAAGGACAGGACATAAATTCATAAAAAGTTAAATAACAGGCAATATGAGTTAGGAAATAATAGAAATACTGGAGATACATCAAGGCTTACCTATTTAAAATTACAGGATTTCTGATGAGGAAACAGAAGAGGGGTTTGAGTAAGCCTTGTGGAGAAGGGACTTGCCTGTATACAGTGAGAGTGGGTCATACTGGGCCTGTGGGGTGGGCAGAAGTGAGTGTGTAAGGAAAATATCAAGGTGAAAGAATTTGTGAACAGTAAAAAGAACAGCTTTGCTAAGGAAAAGGTGTGTGGAAGATAGTAGGAATTTGGGTTCACGGGAATACGCCAAGGCCAAGCAAAGCAAACCACACTCGCCTGTTTTTGGATTGGGTTTCCAGATCCGTGTATCAAAACATCACCATAACCATAGTGTCTTCTTGATGAACAGGGCATATAAGAGAAAGGCTGTCACTGGCCTCAGGGACAAGCTAGACATGTTGGATGATGACAGAAGAGGAACTTACCACGAGGTAGTTCGTAGATTAGTGTTATTAACCTAGAGTCAGGGAAGGACAGGTGATTCTGTTGCTTCCTTTGTTTGAAGATTTTTTAAAAATTGAGATTAACGTATAGTTAATATATTCCCCTGTACTGTTACCAGCTTCAGTGCTTATCAGTATTTTGCAATTTGTAGAGCAATTCTCTACCCCACTTCTCTTTTCTTTTTTGTTGAGCATTTTAAAACAAATTCCAAACCTGTATATCATTTTATACATAAATATTTTACTATTTTTCTCTAACAAAAGATAGGGGTGATATATGTGTGTTTATGCTACCATAGAAATCACAGTCATTTTCATGACTCATAGAATCAATAGTAATTTTTGACTGTTATCTAATACCAATTCAAAATGTCTCAAAAATATATTTTTAAAGTTAGTTTGTTAAAATCAGGATCCAAACAAGATTGATTTACATTTGGTTGATATATCTTTTGAAACTTCCTTTATCTGATCATAACAGCCTTTTCCCCTTTTAAATGCTATTTATTTATTGAAGACACTGGATCATGTCTTATTTCTCACATTCTGGATTGCATTTTTAGGTTCCCTTCCCCCCTTCCCCACCTCTGCATGGGCAAGCACCAGGAATCGAACCCGGGTCTCCTGCATGGCAGGCAAGAACTCTGCTTGCTGAGCCACCGTGGCCCACCTCTGGGTTGCATTTTTATGCCATCATGTCCATGTATCCTCCCATCCCCCATTTTTCTTTTAGGTGAGACTCAGTTCTAGAGGCTTGGTTAGATTCAAGTTCAGTTTGTTTTTATTTTTTGGTGGGTAGGGTGGTAAGAATACTTTATAAATACTGAATATTTCATAACACTTCCTCTGTTACATCAAGGGGTCCATAATGTCTGGTTGTCTCAGTGGATTTAGATGTCATCCTGTCCCTCTGCTGGCAGACATGGAAGCTGCCTGTGTTGCAAAGTGGTTGTAGGATGTTGATTTTCCACCATTTATTTTTTCTGTATTTATTCATTGGAATTCTAGTCACATGCTTTAAAGAAATCACTCTGATACTCTAATGTAAATAAAATGAAATAATGTATAGTAAAGTAATATTTATTTCAAGATATAAGTGATCAGACACAATTGTTCTAGGGGGTATAAGGAGAGGGTTAAATGCATGTACCTATATATAGAGTCACTCTGACGTACCAGCTTCCAGTGCAGATCCAAACCAGACATTGTGTTGGCAAGTCAAACACTGTAAAGCAGTGTTGCCATCAGTGTAGGTTCTTTTCAAACAACTCATGATGTCAAGTTCCAAACAACTGACCCAATAGTTGTACTGCTGGTGATTTCAGTTCTATGCTAAAACCATGCAAAAATTGAGTTAGTGTCTTGGTTCAGATAATTACAGACAAGTTTTTCTGTCAGGACATTGGAACGTCAGGTGAGAGGCAGGGACCGTCTGTCCCAGTGCGGCACCCACCTCTGACCTCCAGAGCTAGGCACCCTGACAACCAGATCTTCAAAACACTCTTCCAGAAGTGGCAGTGACCTCCTTCAGAGCCCAGGTGGAGTGAGGGTCTGAATCCAAGAAACTAAAATATCCAACATAAATCAGCATTGGAAAATATGAAAAAAATCAGCTGTCTTTTTGCTAATGTTACTTCATACCTAAAAACCTAAGAGACTCTTCTAAAAAAATTATTAGAATAAGTGAGATAATAAGTGGTTGGATTTATGATAATTATGATAAAATCAATAACTTTCTTCTGTTTCAGCAATAAGCACCCAGGCATTGAAATGGGGAAAAACTATTTACAGTAATAACACAACCCGTAAAATTCTTAGTAGTAAATCAAATAAGAAAGACACATTGAAGAAAACTGTGTTAGAGAGTCTTCCAAAATTGGCTCCCATCAATTCTTTTCCTCCGTGTCTGGCCAATACCCTCCTTGCATCCATAACAGGACTGTGTCCCCTCCTCCTCAATGCGGACTGACCTGTGACTTGCATTGACCAAAGAAATGTGAAAGTGGACTAATGCTCTCCTTTCTCCTGCGCATACCTAGAAGTGAGAATTGCTGAGTCATAGGTTAGGGATACAACTCAGTTTTCATTTAAAAACTGCATTCTTTTTTTTTTCCCTTACGGAATTGCTTGTTTCTTCCTGATTATTGTGGGACTTAAGGATAGTTAACCTTTTAAAAATATTTTTTTAAATAATTTCTGACCTACCTTAGAAATCACAGTGAATTAGTTGAATGAGTTTGGATTTAAAGGAAATTTTAAAAATTTAAATAATTTAAATATTTTTTAAACAATTTAAAAAATAGATATTTTTTAAAATAATTTCTCATTTGGGTGTTTATGCATCTTTTGGCTCCCCCAGAAGATTTTCATTTTTATCGTAAACACAACCTCTGCCTTTTCTTTTATGACCTTTGTGTCTCATATTCCTAAAAAGGCCACTGCCATGCCTATGCTTAAAACAAACAAACAAAAAAAACCAGAAGAGATAAAAGAGCAATTGAAGGAGTTATTTGAAGAAGGTGTACTCAGAGGTGGGGAAGGTAAAAGCATCTTTTTGGAGTTGGGATAGGGGAGGATAAAGGGCTGGGAAATGGATCATAGAGTGAGACAGAGCCAGACTGGGGAGGAGACCTTTGTGAGGGAAGCCAAGGAGCTTGAGGGACCTTGTAGAAGAATTCAGATCTGTTCAGTTATTGAACCTCATCTAAAAGTGCAAGGCCTTGGAGTTGGGGGGAACACATTAATGGTGGTTTGCAAACTTATTTGACCTTGACTGATAATAAGCAAGAAATACATTTTTACAGCACCCAGAAAACACACAAAATGGTAACAAGTTTCATGAAACAATACCCTGTTTATTTGCATGGATGTTTTCAATATTGTTCCTTTTTTTTAACTTTTATTTTTTGGCCTGGGCAGGCACCGGGAATCGAACCTGGGTCTCTGGCATGGCAGGCAAGAACTCTTGCCTGCTGAGCCACTGTGGCCTGCCTTATATTGTTCCATTTTTTAAGAAATTTTGGTTGAGGTCCACCAAATTAGTGATTCTCAACCCTGTCAGACCCAGTGCCTCATTTCTTTTTATTTATTTATTTATTTATTTATTTACATGGGCAGGCACCGGGAATCGAACTTGGGTCCTCTGGCATGGCAGACAAGCATTCTTGCCTGCTGAGCCACCATGGCCCGCCCTCATTTATTTTTGAAACAAGTATTTTATAACCCTATTATTATCCTGAAATAAAGTCATCTTTACACATAACTTCAAAATAAAATCCATATGCTACCCTAAGTGTAATTTAAAGGGAATAAAAGGAAAATAATTGATAACATGTTTTTCAGTATTAAAATGTTTATGCTACACCTGCCTTAGAAGTCACAGTGAATTATTTGAGTGTCTGCACTTATAATGAATGAGTTTGGATTTAAAGGAAATAAGATCAAAAGGCATATCCTATAGAAAATAGAGGAAAATGACAGAGCTGAGATATGGGTAGGTACTGGAATAAAAACTGTTGGATAAATAAAGACAGTGATTTGTATAAGATAAAAGAGAAAATGGAGATGATCTTGATTGATGTAGAACTATCATGAGACAAATTACAGAGAAATAATGAAGTATCACATACTCACCAGTGAGTTCAGTTTTATTTTGAAGTGTAATGCCAGAATAATTTCCTGTGAAATGACTTTGCATGGGATAGGAAAGTGATGAAGTCTTACAGAAAATCTGATGAAAATTTTGCCTCTGGTGCTTAAAACCCCTGGAGATAGACACTGGGAATTAGATGGTAGATTCGAAGAAGAAATAGTAGCAGTTGTGTGGTAAACTTTGGGAACATTATTAGAATAAGAAAGAAAAATAAGTTCAATGTTTAATTTTCACGTTTCTAATCATTGTGTCACAGAAATTAAATATATATAGAATGATGTTAATATGAATGTTTTAAAAATGTTAATGACATTTAGCAAGAACCATGTTTCATGAGTTCCTACCAACTTAATAATGTTTGGAAATAAATATATTCAGCAAAGGGTCTAATATCCTCTACATATTTGAAAGTGACGGCTATAAATGCTTGTTTTCAGTTTCCTTCTTGAATGTCTGGTGAGAGATTTGAAAGTCCTATTGTGATGCTTCATTGCATTGCAAGACATCTAGCATCTTTGGCACCTTCCCCCCACAAAGGCCAGTAAGGTCCCCAAGATTGCAACAACCGAGGTTCAACTAGGGGTACCCTCCAATTGAGTCTTTGTGACTGAATTGATTTCCCTAGGGTGTGACCTCAAGTTGGGAAAACACAAGTAGAGGCTTGGGGGATCCTCCTCCAAGATGGAGGAATGAAGAAGTCAAAACAAGATTGCAAATGCAAGATTACTGTTTCCTGGTAGGGATGAAGATACTTTTGGTCATTCAGACTTCAAAATACTAAATTAATGATACATTGTCCCCCAGAATAGTGAGGAGTCCTTTCAGAAGTACCCATTTCAGGTTGTCTTCTAATCTCGAAACGTGTGCTGGGCACCAGTAGAGCGTTCACTCTACTACTGGGAAGTCATTCTTACTAGGAATTCAGTTGCACAGATAGTGCAGCGAGTTCCCCTGGACTCCTCACACAGTTTCCCTCATGTTGATGTCTTACATCTCCACAGCACATTTGTCAAATCTAAAAACCCCAAATTATGACATTACTGCTAACTCAACTTTAGTCAGATTTTGCCAATTTTCCTAATGCCTCTTCTGTTGCAGGACACAATCTGGGGTACCATGATGCATGTGGTTTGAACCTTGGTAGATGCACACAGGGCCAGTGTGCTACTCTCTGAAGCTGCTACATCCCCTCTGCATTGCCTTTTCCAGCTCATCTGCTTAAATAGCCTTTTCTGCCTTTTAGTAATTTCTCTTAACATAGTTTCCAAGTCTTTTGCTATTCTCTTAATATATTCTTGATTTACAATGAGACACCCAGAACCTGGTGCAGTTCTTTACACATTTGTCTGACAAGGGTAGAATGTTGTAGAAATATTACAGTTATGTGTCCAGTATGTCTGTTAATGCAGCCTAAACTGGTTTACTTGCTGACTTTTTTAGCAGCTATATCCATTCTTGGACTTATATTGAAACTGAAGTTCTACTTAATTAATTCGCCACAATTTATTTTTTTAAGTCCCTAGTGAAAACATCATGCCCAATGGGGTCATGTACGTGACCTTACCAAGATAACTGAGCAAGTGAAAAGAAGGTGTAGCAAATACATAACTGCACGAGAAAGCTAAAAAACCCTGTTAATCTAGGGTGAAGGACTTGATTCAGCCTTATTGCTAGCTGTGAATGGTGCCTAAGCTAGACATTTTGCCCAATGAGAGCAACTGCAGTTTTTGGAGAAGGGCCAGAGGGAGGAGCCGGAGGGTCATATATATTTAAGGTGGAAGCCAGTTGTGAGTGTCAGGATTGGTAGCTTGTCTTTTCATTTCACTTGCTGTACCAAACCCTCTACTTGAAGATATTCATTAGCCTTGTTGAATTAGGCCTTTTTATGAATGGCACTAGTCATATCAGAGGACTTTAGTCATACTTCTTTTATTACCAAGGAGATATGTAAATGACATATATCCTTTTCAGCAATGCCTAGTTGTGAATCATTTCCCATATTTCTGTTGGTCTTTTTCTTAATAATTTTTAGGAGCCCATTGTTTGTTATATTTATTGCAAATATTTATCCCCATCTGTTGTGATTTGATTTTATATATAAAGTTTTATACTTATTATCAAGTTTACAAGATATCTTCCCGCCTCCTTTATGGTTTCATGGGTCCCTGTATTGCTTAGAAATTAGCAATAGATAATAAAGATAGCTTCTTGTATTTTCTTTTAAGAAGTCTATAGGTTTTTTTTTTTGACCTAAGCATTATATATTATTTTTTTAGATATATGGCCAGGCAGTCCTTTTCTTTGAGTATGGAATTTTTGTATATTGTGGGGAGTGTATCATGCATTAAGAAGCGTGTACAAAATTTATATATTCAATAAAATGGTAATAAAACAGATATCATTGTATCACCCAGGTTAAGAAATAGAACATCTCATTTATATGTCAGTAACTACTGTCTGGACCTTATTTAAATACATCTATCCCTAACCACATCTTATTTAGTTATGAAACATGGAGTAGCAAGCTCAGGTCTAGATGTGTGAGGGGAAGGGCAGCTTATACCTCTAGAGGAAAGCTAGGAGAGGAGAAGCTACAGTCTGCCTCCAGCCTGCCTCCCTGAGAGTTTACAGTAGACCTTTTTGGGGCAGTCACTGAATAAGGTCCCAAGTAAACTTTGGAGTCTTTGAGCCCACCTCTGAGGGGACATTTGGCTGGGCTGTCATGTGTGGACCAGGGATTAGATTTTTGGCTGAGAGGTAATCAAAGGATGAACTGCCCACCATGGCCCATCTCCAGCTCCCAGGAGCAGCAGGTCAGAGCAGAACATTCCTTGGGGTGAAGTGCTGGTCTTCAACCCGACCTCTGGAGGTGAGAACAGGAGCTTCATTAGCACATGGTCAAGGCCAGCCAAGCCCAGATAAGAAACTGGGCCTGGGGGATTCTGTCCTTAGATTATAAAGAATGTGCACCTCTATATAACCAATTTATATACAGATACCTGGTATATGTACACACATACATACATGCATGCGTACACACACATACACAAATACACAACAAACCCAGGCACAATTAATCTAGAATGTTAGAAGTCAGGAGAATAATTTAGGGTAGATACTAGTAGGAGCCTGAGAGAGACATTTGGAATTCAAGGACATTACTTGATCTAGGTGTTAGTCATATGATATGTATTCATGAAAACCAAGATGTGCATTTATGATTAGAGTACTTTTCTGCATGTGTTACTCTTGAGTAGACAGTTTAAAACAATACCATGGCCTTAGAATCTGTGTAGTGACCACATTCAGTGTTTCTGGCCCTTAGATGTCACGGATCCAGTGTGGACTATTTGCCTCCTCATCTGCTGCGTGGCTTCTCATCCTGGGTTCTCCCTTTGCTGTCCTCCTGATGATTTTCATTGCTTCTCTCTTGTATGGGATCTCCAGATTCCTATATCCTATCTCCTCATGTATTTCACCCCCTCCCCCCCATAGCTAATAGAGAAAGAGTGCATTGACATTAGTGTATAGCCTTTTAGTGTCCTGAGTTGCTGTCGAAAATATCAGATTCTTGATCTTTGTGTGTAACCTCCCTGTTACACAACCCTCTTGGAAACTAGTAGAATCTCCTTTTTGTGCCTGCTCCCTGAAAGGTGGTTGGTGTCTCTCTTCATCCATTGTCTTAGGTACACCTCTTCTTTCTAGAAGTAATTTAGTTATATAATCCCCCTGTTTTCAGTCAAGTATGCCCTCTTATTGCCAGTGGTGCTTTGAATTCCTTAGGTCAGAGACTCTGGTTTACTCTCTTCAGTGAATGAACTTCCAGTCTCCATTTAAAGTGAAATATATGTGGGAGAGGCAACTTAGAAACATAACTGCTCCTCAAAGAACTTTTCCCATCCTCCGTATTTAAGCGCTTCTCCACCCCAGCTGTATGTAGTTCCTGTAGTACCTGATATTGCCAGAACCAGGCATTTTGGTCAATCTGCATTGTAAATTGGATTGTTTCTTAGCTTTTCCCTTCATCCATATTTAGGATTCTGCTCTCTCCACTCTCCTAATTCTGTTACCACTATCCATCTCCTCTCCAGCTTCCAAAATTTTGTTGCTTTTGTTTACGCTTGTTCTCCCTATCTTTGTGGGATTGTCTTTTTTTTTTTTAATTCACTTACTGAATTTTAAGTGTTTCAGGAAGAAACAAATTTGGGTCTTAACTAGTGACTGTTTTAGACAGTTATTTCACAGAATTATGGACCAGTGTCTCAAATGCCGTTGTCCGGTGTAGCGACAGGTCAGTAGCCACATGAGCACTTCAAATATGATGGGTGCCATTAAAGAACTGAGTTTTAAATTTATTTAATTTCAATAAATTAAATTTATGTAAACACACATGTAGCTAGAGGCTATCCTACTGGACAGCATAGGTCCGGGCCTGGTGAAGTAGGAATTGGAGTATAAGTTCTAGTCAGTAGGCCTACGATAAGGAAGACTTTTTCCTACTTTCTTCTGCTTGGTTTATCTGTGCACTTATATCAGTATATCATGGATTCCTGTATTATTTGATGGGTTATAATCTATTACTTTTATTATTTATTTTGGTGCTCATAATGTTCTGGATTTGACCATTGGGAAACTTCATTTGTCTTTCTGTGTCCTTTTTTTTTTTTCTTTTTTCTCTTTTTGTCCAAGGCAGTTTTATTGAGATACAGTCACACACCATACAGTCCATCCAAAGTGTGCAACCCATGGTTTGCAGTATATTCACAGTATTGCGTATTGATCACCACAATCAATTTTAAAACATTTTCATTGCTCCAAAAGGAATTATTGATACTCAGCGTTAGTATGGGATCTTTCTGTGTCCTTTTGACATGTCTCCAACATTCTTTTTTAATCATTCCTTCTGGAACTGTATATACTTTTCCTGCCCTGACACCTGAAATCTATTTCTCCAAGGAGCTCTGGTTCCTCCAAGTGAAGGATGGTATTTGGAAACTAAGATCTGAGTACTTGATGTGCTTGCTCATTGCTACTGGAATATCATTGCTTCTGGGTCTTCTCAACTGACAAGAAATTGTAATTGCTAGTGGCTAGTGACAATTTGCTATTCCATTAAACAGTACAGATACTTAACATTTCCATCATTGCAAAAATGGAAAAGAAGAGATTATAGAGTTCAGGGGACCCCCTGTCCATCTTTACACAGTTGGCCCTTGGACCTCTGAGTGGTGTACAGCTGATTGGTAGTGCCAGTGTCCACAGAGGCTGGTGCTTGAGCTTCTCTGCTTCTGTAGAAATGCTGACCTCTTCTATCTTTCACTCTCCCTCTTGTGCCTTCCATTGGCAATACATAAGCCAGAAGCTAGCAGCTTAGGGAGTCTGATAAATTGTTTGTAGGTCCTAGACCATGGTTCTCACTTCGGCAATATTGACATCTTAGGTCAGGTTGCGGGGTAGGCTGTCCTGTGCTTTGTAGGATGTTGGTATCATCCCTAGATGCCAGTTGCTCCCCTTACTCCAAACCCCGGTTTGTTTCAGCCCTGAGTGTCTCTATACCAAATATCCCCTGGGGGCAAGAACTACTTTGTAGACCTGCATCACAGAGCAAGAGTATAAAAAAGGGCTTGGAGCTGAGAAACAGTGGTAATAACCAGCATCTGCTTTACTTCATGTCCTTGCAATGTAAAGGAAGGAAGGAAGGCTGCTTATGTGCCCACGACAGTGCTGCAATCAATATAGATGATTATTATAGGTGTGTGTGTGTTTCTTTAATTGAGGAAAGGGAAGATCATTTAAGCAATTTGTCAAGCAGGATTCAAATCCTTAATAATGAAGTTGAGATTTGTTTACACAACCGTAAAGTTTGCTCTCAAAGTTTTTGTGTTGGAGTTAATACCATTCTATTATTAATTGAGAGAACTGCTCTTTTGAGAGTTGCATTTCAGCGTCTTTATGATATGTTGTCATCCTGGATGCGTTTTGTGAATGTTGCCCTCCAACGGGCATCCTTACTGAACAGAATCATGGCTGGAAATGTTCATAAATAGAGGGAAGAAGAAACGAGAACAGTATTTATATTAAAGCCAGTTATTTAGCAATGTATTTGTATATTGGAATACTTATATTTGAGTGCCAGTTAACCTGGTTTCTTAGAGATTCACTTCAAAATTTACAAGCACTGTTGTCCTCATTTGGTCTTTATGCTTTGTCCTTTCCTTCTAAAATTCGGCTTGTGAGCCTCCTAAACTAGACATAAGCCATGCCTCTGTCCTCCGAGTGCTAGAGCCTCCTCTGTACTTACTAATTTTTCCCAGTCCATCCAGAGTTTTGTCTGGTATAGGTCCCTTTGTTTTCACAAATCAGTGAAGGAACTGGCACTAACTTAAAAATCAAAAGTAGGATCTTTGAGGCTCTGTTAGTCTAGGAAAGGAGAGGAGGTGACTTAATCTTGTCTTGAGCTATGGATTGGGTTTTTAAAAGGAGGATTTAGAACATCTGCTTTGTTTGTAGGGAACGTGGAACAAAAGAACCCAAAGTTGTATGTCAGCATTTTCAGGAGTGGGTACCTCAGGAATTGTATATATGGAGAGCATGTCAGGGTGGAGCCAATGTGAGCTTCTGTTGTACTCCCAACCCCCTACCAGGCAGGTCGTTTCTTAACTGTTTTTGCATGTTGGGTATGTGTCTATAGTTCTCTGTTCCTCTCTCTTCATGCTGCATTTTGTCTTTTTTTAAAATGCATTTTTATTAAGATATATTCACGTAGTATATAATCATCCAAAGTATTTAATCAGTGGTTCACAGAATCATCATATAGTTTTGAATTCATTGCCACCATTGATTTTTTAACATTTTCATTACTCTAAAAGCAATAAAATGAAGAAAATAAAAGTACAAAAGAATACCCTCTATACTCTCTGCAGCAGTTTGAAGCTGTTATGTACCCCAGAAAAGCCATGTCCTTTAATCCTATTCTTTATTGCTGGGTGGGACCTTTTTGATTGTTTCCATGGAGATGTGACCCACCCAGTTGTGGGTGATAACTTTTTTTGTTTCAAGAGCTTCATAAATCTTTAATAATATGATACTACAATGGCGAAATAGTGAAACAGCTGGAATTTCAATTTTGCTCTGCCTAACTGCAAAGCACAAATTCCTTGAAAATTACACACCTCTCCTAGGTTTTACCTGGAATGTCCCTTTTATATCAGTCATCAGAGGTCACACCCCGTGACCACAACTTTCTCCCCTTCTAGTCTCTTCACACAAATACTCTCTCTGCCCAGAATCCCATATAAAATGGGGACCCCTGTTGTCAAACACTGGCCTGGCAGCTACTCATTTTATTGCTCAGTTTAGTTCCCAGTTATTCACTTCAACAGATAACTTATCACTACCAACATTTTGCACCTCTATTTTACCATAATCTACCAATCAAAATCCTAATAGTCGATGACTCCAAATGCCAGCAGTTTTATATGACTCATCTGACATTACACATAACTATAATATTAACCCCAGCCTAAAGCCAGAGTCACAACTCTAGTGATTTTCAAATATACCTGGTGACCCTGCTATATATTGATAATTAAATTATTCTGGCATACTTTAGAAATACTCCTAATCTTCTCCATGCCTTCTGAATCTCATACATTTATCTTTAACAGTTGGAATTATCGCCAATGAAGCAGGTGGAGTATGTAATTTTTCTGATTACAGTATAACATAAAATCTTTCAGTACTCCATACATACACATAAATTACTCCTGCTGTCCTATTAAATTGAAAAGTGAAGTCATCTCACCTAAGTCTAATGTCTCCATTTAAATGTTATCTCATGATTTCTTATGAATTCTATAGCTGATTATAAGTTTAAACTCCTCTGCCAGAAACATCTCCTTTTCCTCACATTTTGTCTCTGTTCTTGAAAAAGTTCCTCTGAGCCTATTTTCCCTCAAGTTCCTGTTGTCCATATCTTTCACTGACAGTCAAGTTGAATGTGCAGGTTTTTTTTTTAATTTATAAAACATAACCGCACACAAACACAAGCATTCTTACCATATGATCATTCCATTCTTGTTATATAATCAGTAACTCACAATATCATCACATAGTTGTATATTCATCATCATGATCATTTCTTAGAACATTTTTTTAACTCAGAAAAAGAAATAAAAAGAAAACAGAAAAAAATTCATACTACCATACCCCTTACTCCTCTCTTTCATTGATCACTAGCATTTCAATCTACTACATTTAAACATTTGTTCCCCCTTTTATTTATTTTTAATCCATATGTTTTACTCATCTGTCGATAAGGTAGATAAAAGGAGCACCAAAAACAAGGCTTTCACAATCACACAGTCACATTGCGAAAGCTATATCCTTATACAATCATCTTCAAGAAACATGGCTACTGGAGCACAGCTCTACATTTTCAGGCAGTTCCCTCCAGCCTCTCCATTACATCTTAACTAAACAGGTGATATCTGTTTAATGTGTAAGAATAACCTCCAGGATAACCTCTCAACTCTGGAATCTCTCAGCCATTGACACTTTATTTTGTCTCATTTCACTCTTCCTCCTTTTGGTCAAGAAGTTTTCCTCAATCCCTTGATGCCGAGTCCCAGCTCATTCTAGGTTTTCTGTCTGTGGGTGGTAACTTTTGATTAGATGGTTTCCATGGAGATGTGTCTCCATCCAATCAAGTTGGGGTGCTTACTGAAGCCTTTTAAGAGGGAGCCATTTTGGACAAAGCTTTAGAGCAACTAGAACCACACAACCAGAGACCTTTGGAGATGAAGAAAGAAAATGCCCCCCGGGGAGCTTCATGAAACAAGAAGCCAGGAGAGAAAGCTAGCAGACATCACCATGTGCACTCCCAGCTAAGAGAGAAACCTTGAATTTCATAGGCCTTTCTTTAGTATTGGTTGACACTCAAGAATTTTGGACATTTTCATGGCCTTAGAACTGTAAACTTGCAACTTAATAAATTCCCCTTTTTAAAAGCCATTCCATTTCTGGTATATTGCATTCTGGCAGCTTTTGCAAACTTGAACACTCCCCTATTATTTATTTATTGTCTTTATTTTCTTACTCATCCATCCAAACACTGGATAAAGGGAATGTCAGTCACAAAGTTTTCACAATCACAGGGTCACACCTTCAAAACTCGATAGTTATTTAGTCATCTTCAAGAATTAAGGATTGCAGTTCAGCAGTTTCAGGCTTTTCCCTCTCGTTACTCCAGTACATCAAAGACTGAGAAGGGATATCAGCATAACCTCCAGAATGAGTACTCGACTCTATTTGAAATCTCTCAGCCAAGACTTTCTCAGTCTCACAATATCAAGGCCAGGCTCATCCCTGGGAGTCCTGTCCCCTGTTGCCAGGGAGATTTATGCCCTGGGAGTCATGTCCCATGTAGGGAGAAGGGCAATTAATTTACCTGCAGAGTTGGCTTAGAGAGGCCACATCTGAGCAACGAAAGAGATTCACTGGGGCTCACTCTTAGGCGTAATTATAAGTAGTCTTAGGTTTGCCTCTGCAAGAATAAGTTTTATAAGGGCATGGCCCGAGATCAAGGACTTGGCCTATTAAATTGGTAGCCCCTAATGCTTGTGAGAATATCGGGTCTTTCTTCTGCTCAGCTTACTCTGGGGTGTATCAGGGCATTACACTAACCTGTAAAAACCAATAAGATCTCCCTCCATGTTCAAGGTTCCATGTAATTATGGTATTTGAATAAGCTGACCATACATCAAGTTAAATTAGATGTTGGCTATTGAAAATACAAATTTTGCACCAAATAAACTTCTTCCTTTGGTTTCACACAGAAGTTGAAGTTTTAAAATACATTCAGTATTATCCTTTACCCTTTAGTCTGATTTACCCTAACCAGATCAGCTTCATTAACATCTCTAACCGAAGTCTGATCTCTTTTTCAGCCTTTTTAACAGTTGCATTTAAGGGGTAATACTGACATAGCTGCAGGACTCTCGCTCTGAGTGTCAGGTGTCACAGATAACCTGAAGTTCTAGGAGAAACTGAGGTTATACACAAAGAGCTCAGCATCTCAGAATTTAGAAATAGTGATTGCAACCCAGGAATAGATGTAGCTGCTATAAGAGCTTGCAGTCTAGGACCTTAAAGAATATGCCTTCCCCTGAAAACCTGTGCTCTTGAATTCAATTCTGAGTCTGCACATTACAGTTAGTCCATATTAATGAGGCATTATTTTATCTGTCTTTTCATTTCTGGCTAATTTCACTCAACTTACTGTCCTCAAGGTTCATTTACATAGTAGTACGTCTCACAACTTCAGTCCTTCTTGCAGCCACTCGATATTGCATTGTGTGTATATATATCCCAGTTTGACCTTTTGTTCATCAGCCAATGTACCCTTAGTACACCTCCATCCATTGCAAATCATGAATACTGCCACCATAAACACCATTGTGCAAATGTCTGTTTATGTCCCTGCTTTCATTTCTTCCAAGTATATACGTAATAACAGGTTTGCAGGACCATTTGGCAACCCTGTAACTTAGCCTCCTGTGGAACTACCACACTGCCCTTCAGAGGGGCTGAACCATTGTACTTCCCTACCAACAAATAGTGAATAGATACATCCTTGTCCACATTTTCTCCAGCACTTGTATGTATTTCTGTTTATTTTTTAAACAGTTTTATTCGCACACCATGCAGTTCATCCTAAGTAAACAAATGTTCCCAGTATAATTGCATATGCCATTCACCACCACAATCTATATGCAGACATTTCTGTTTCATCCATAAAGAAAGAAGCAGAAAAAAATTAAGAATAAAAAATTTTTAAAATAAAATAAGAAGGAGAACCACCACCAAGAATCCCATACTCCTCCTTTTAGCTTTGGCACATTACCTTTGTTACATTTACTGAAAGCATATTACAATGTTACTATTAACTATAGACCCTAGTTTGCATTGATCGTATTTTTTCCATATACCATCCCATTTTCAACACCTTGCATTGTTCATATTCATTTGTCCACCCTCATGTAAAAACATTTTTGTATTTGTACACTTAATCACCACCATTGTCCGCTCTGGGTTTCTCTAAGTTATACAGTCCCAGTCTTTATTTTTCTTTCCTTCTGGTGTCATGCATAGCCCTAGCCTTACTCTTCCAACCATGTTCATACTCAGCTTTGTTTGGTATACTTGTAGTATTGTGCTACAATCATATAATATTGTACTGTTCTTTCTAGATCTTTACAATCAGTCCTGTTGAACATTCTGTACTCCTTCAGCATCAAATGCCCAATTTCTGCCCTCTTTCTGTCACCTGATAAAACTTAGGTTCGCACACCATGCAATTCATCCTTAGTAAACAAATGTTCCCAGTATAATTGCATATGCCATTCACCACCACATTCTATATGCGGGAACATAAAGTTTGCTTATTAATGTTATTTCATATTAGTGAGACCATACAGTATTTGTCATCTTGTTTCTGGCTAATTTCACTCAACATAATGTCTTCAGGGTTCATCCAAGTTGTTGCATGTGTCATGTATTTAAATCTGATATATCTTACTTTTTCCTCTCTTTTTATCTTTACTGATAGTCTTTATTTCTACACTGGTCTTCAGACCTCTCTGTCCTGTCCAGATTTTCCTATCTGCCTGTAGTGGTTCCCTTTAGTATTTCTGCTAAATAGAGCAGGTCTCTTGTTCACAATTCTCTGTGTCTGTCTGAAAATATTTTAAATTCCCCCTCATTTTTGAAGGACAATTTTGCTGGACATAGAATTCTTGGTTGGCAGTTTTTCTCTTTCAGGTTCTTAATTATATCACACTATTACCTTCTTGCCTCCATGGTTTCTGCTGAGAAATTCATACATAGTCTTATGACGCTTCTCTTGTATGAGATGGCTTGCTTTTCCCTTGCTGCTTTCAGAATTCTCTCTGGCACTTGACAATCTGATTAGTAAGTGTCTTAGAGGAGGTTTATTTGGGTCTGTTCTGCACTTCTTGAAGCTATAATTTTATGTCTTTCATAAGAGATGGGAAATTTTCAGTGATAATTTCTTGCATTATTCTTTCTACCCCTTTTCCCTATTCCTTTCCTTCTGGGACACTCATAACATGTATATTCATGTGCTTCATGTTGCCATTCAGTTCCCTGAGACCCTGCTTATGTTTTTCCATTCTTTTCCCTTTCTCTTCTTTTGTGTGTAGGATTTCAGATGTCCTGTCCTCTAGTTCACTGATCCTTTCTTCTGCCTCTTCATCTCTGCTGTTATAAGTCTCCATTGTGTTTTTTATTTCTTCTATTGTGCCTTTCATTCTGTAAGTTTTGCTGTTTGTTTTTTCAAGCTTTTGAGTTATTTTTTATGATTGTCCAATGTCTTCTTTATATCCTTCATCTCTTTTGCTGTGTCTTCCCTCGGCTCATTGATTTGATTTTTATTTGATTTAGCATGCTTGTTTGAACATCTTTAATTAGGAGTTTTCAACTCCTGTATCTCATTTAAAGTGTTAGCTTGTTCCTTTGACTGGGCCATATCTTTGTTTTTCCTGGTATGGCTCATGTTTTTTTGCTGGTGTCCAGGCATCTGACTTCCTTGATTAATTTATTCTGAAGGTCGCGTTCGCATTTTCACCTGGGATTTTCTTGTTTGGCTTTGTTCTCTATCTCTTATTTAGCATTCAGTTCAACTTATTCTAGACCTCTAGCATAGCTTCTGTTTTGATCAGAATTTTTCAGCTTTTGTTCTTCTGGTTCTTGCCCTTCCTCTGTGGAACTCTTTTTTTGTAAGGAGGGTCTCCCCAGATATGATCAACCTCAGTCAGATTTTCCCAGACCAGACAGACCCAGATCTCAGGAGTAGGGTGTAATCAGTACCATGTTTCCCTAAGGATGAGATCCAGCAGTTTATCAGTCTTTCCTGTGAAGGCTCTAGACTCTATGTTTTTCCTAGCCTTCCCAGCATGTGGCACTTCTGTCAGCCTGCTCCACGCCATCTGGGTAAAGTGGTGCAGTGTGTTTAATTCTCAGGGAACCGGGGACCCTGTCCCTGCTAGGGGAAAATAAGCCCTTTAGAGAACTATCTACTTCACTTGACTTGTTGTTATTTTGTCTCTCAGATCTTTCTTAACTCTGCCCTTGCCTGGGCCAGTGCTAGCAATTGAAAATGCCTGAGGCTTTCCCTAATGAATATAGACTACTTTAAAAAGGAAAAAATAAATTAAGAAAAATCCTTTTCAGAGCCAGTCCCCAGTCCCCAGCCTTTGCCAGTGAAAAGCCAGAGTTGGTACCTGACTCTTTGCACCTCTTTTCTTAGGGCACAGCTGCTTTCCAATATTCTGAACTCAGCTGACTCAAGCTTCCATGTTTTTTGTTTATTTTTCTTCATCAACCCATTCTCCTCTTTGCTGGGAGAGACCTCCAAGTAACTTTCCTGTTTTCTCTGGGGTTATGTATGCTGTGAGCAGTCTAAATTTGTTAATTAAAACCACGGTATAAGCTTGGTTGAGGTACCCTCTCTTGCTCCTAATAGAGAGGGCTTCTTTTTCTCATGGGGAAGTGTTTCCAACAGCCTGCCATGCCAGCAAAAACAGTATATTTTCTTTTCCCTCCTTGTTCATCTTTGTGGTCCATTAAGGATGTTACCAACTTTGGGGGTCAAAAAGGGTAGTTTTATTTCATGATTTTGCTAGGTCAACTGTTTAACCCATTTATATTCAGCATAAAGCCAACTATCCAGTCACCAAAAAGCCACACTTTCAATGTGAATGTTGTGAGTTGAGCAGAGGTGGGGAGTTTTTTCCATTTGGCTTTTTAAAGTTTTATTTTAATGAAACATTTTAAACAGAGAGAAAGAAATATGGCATTGGAAATGCAAGTGAATGCTACTTTATACATTTTCTTGATTCCATTCTATTTCCTTCCTCTTTCCTCTCACAGGCCATGATTTTCCCCCCCATTTGGAAATTTTTAATGTTTAAGGAAAGTGGGAAATTTTATAAGGATTCTACAAATGTAAGATTTTTATATATATATATAGAACAAGTGACCTTTTATTGTGAAATATAACACAAATTTCAAAATATTGGTTAACAAGTAGTTGATAGAGCACATTTCAAAATGTACTGTGGGTTACAGTTCCACAATTTCAGGTATTTCCTTCTGGCTGTTCTAATATACTAGAAACTAAAAAGAAATATCTATATAATGATTCAGTAGTCATAATCCTTTGTTAAATCCTAACTTCTCTGTTATAACTCCTCCCTCTCATTTGATCATTCTCTCAGTCTTCACAAATATTTAGGCAATGACCATTCCAACTTCTTTACGTTGAAAAGGGGTGTTGATATGGGGTAGGGGAATGCAACTGGTTGATGTTCTGCAAAAGACTGGCACCTCTAATTTATCTGGCATAGGAACAGTTTAGAGGTCTTAAGTTTCTCCAAAATAAACTCAGTAAGTAAAACTTTTATAGAGTTTTGGATAGAGCCCTGGTTTTCTTTAGGGCGTTCGTGAATGTTGATAGTTCCGGCTTGACGTACCATGGCAATTGGCAGTATCTGGCTGAAGCTTGTGTAAGAGTAACCTCTCCAGAATGACCTCTCAACTATTTGAAATCTCTTAGCCACTGAAACCTTATTTTGTTAGATTTCTTTCCCCCTTTTTGGTTAAGCAGGCATTCTCAGTCCTATGATGCCAGGGCCAAGCTCATCCCTAGGAGTCATGTTTCACGTTAGATCCTGAAAAGTCACGTCCCACATGGGGGTGGGGGAGTAATGAGTTTATTTGCAGAGTTTAGCTTACAGAGAGGCCACATCTAAGCAACAAAAGAGGCTCTCTGGAGGTGACTCTTAGGTGTGTTTATAAGTAGGCTTAGCTTGCCACTGGAGAGATGTTTCATAACGACCAGCCTTATGAAAGGCTGTTTTATTAAATTGAGAGTCCCCAGTGTTTGAGAGAATATCAGGCATTTCTCAGGTGGGGAAGTTTCAATAATTCCATATATTTTATCCACTCCCTCAGGGGACTTTGCAAATACTTTTTATCTGCCCAAAATAGTCAGCAGATCTCATTCCCTATTCTAGGCTGCATGCATTTATTAGGTTGTTTAAATAAACTGGCCAGACAGGTTAAGTTAGATAGTGTGCTGTGGAAAATTTAAATTTTGGGCAAAATAATCATCTCTTCCTTTGGTCTCACACAGAAGTTGAAGTTTTTTGTTTTTTTGTTTTTTTGTTTTTAACATCGGCAGGCACCGGGAATCGAACCCGGGTCCTCTGGCATGGCAGGCAAGTGTTCTTGCCGCTGAGCCACCGTGGCCTGCCCAGAAGTTGAAGTTTTAAAATACAGATAATATTAGTCCTTACCCTATATTCTGATTTACCGTAATCCCAAACAGATCAGCTTCATTCATATCTCTAATTGAAGTCTGATCTCTTTTTAATCTTCAACAGTTGTTGTATGGAGTAATGCTGACTTTCAGAGCTGTAGAATTCTAAGTTTGAGTCTTAGATGTCACACAGGTACCTATAGATCCAGGGAACTACCAAGTTATACACAAAGCACACAGCATCTCAGAATTAGAAATAACCCTTTAAACTCTGAAATAAATGTGACTACTTTAAGAGCTTGTAGTCTAGGCCCTAGTTTCTTAAAAACATTTTCTAGATGTGACCATACATTATTAGTCTTTTGTTTCTGGATTTTTTGTTTTGTTTTGTTTGGTTTGGTTTAGTTGCATGGTCTGGGAATTGAACCCGAGTCTCCCACATGAAAGGCAAGCATTCTATCACTGAATCACCCGTACACCCAGTTTCTGGCTTATTGTGATCATCAAAATAATGTCCTCAAGATTCATTCACCTCATTGCATGCCTCACAGCATCATTGGTTTCTGTAGCTGCACAGTATTCCATCATATATATACATCACAGCTCACCCTTTTGCTCCTCAGTCAATGGACCCCTCAGCCACCATCATCCATTGGCTGTTGTGAATAATGCTGTACCTATCATTATGCAAATGTTTATTCACATCCTTGCTTTTGGTTCTTTTGGGTATATTCCTAGTCACGAGGATTGCCTACTCAAATGGTGACCCTATATTTAGCCTCCTGTGGATCCCAGTACATTACCCTCCAGCAGGGCTGTACCATTGTACTTCCCTACCAACATTGAATAGGTTTACCTTTCTCTCCACATCTTCTCCAGCACGTGTAGCTTTGTTTGTTTATTTATTTTTTACTCTGCAGCTTTTGTTAAGATATAGTCAACACACCATATAGTTTATCGAAAGTATACAATCACTGTCTCACGATATCCTCACTTCATTGTACAGTGATCCTCACTCTCAATTTTCATTGCTCCAAAGATAAAAATAACATATATGCAGGCACACATAAAAGAAAACTCAGGGGTGCAAGGGTAGTTCAGTGGAAAAATTCTCACCTGCCATACAGGAGACTTGGGTTCAGTTCCTGGCCCATGCATTTCCTAAAACAAACAAGCAAACAAACAAATGTGGGTGGGGGGGGGCAATTCAACAAATGGTGCTGCAATAAAAGGATCCTCACGTGGAAAAAGAATGAAATATGGGCGGCTGCCATGGCTCAGCAGGCAGAGCTCCGACCTGCCGTGCTGGAGGTCTGGAGTTCGATCCCTGGTGCCTCCTGCCCATATGCAAATTAAAAAAAAAGAAAAGAAAAAGAATGAAATATGACCCCCATCATACAGCATACCAAAAAAAAAAAAAAAAAACAAAACTCAAAATACCTCATATCCCTTATCCCCCTTCCCCCAATTATTTACCTCTGGTATTGGTGTGATACTAGTAATTGCTGTTTAATATAGTCCATAGTATGGACAAGTGTCATATATTTGAAGTAGTTCATGCAAAAACTTTGTAGTGTTTATTGGTGAGATGCCTGACTTTAGACAACCCCCTTCCATCATGTTCACCTTCAGTAAACACCATTATGCATAATCCCAATAACGAACTACCATCACCTCTGTCTGTTCTCAAGCATTTAAGATTGACCTCGTTAATAAATCTGCATGTATTAGGTAACCATTCCACCTTCTCTAACTTCTGTCTATCTCTAGATCCCCTGTATTCTACATTTCAAGACTCTGAGTTTACATTTTCTAGATGGTCATATTAATGAAATTATACAATATCTATCCTTTTGTTTCTGACTTATTTTACTGAGCCTTATGTCCTCAAGGTTCATCCATGTTATTGCATGCTTCAGAACCTCATGTCTTCTTACTGCTGCATAATATTCCATCATATGTATATACCATGTTTTGTTTCTCCATCTATCAGTTGATGGACACTTGGATTGTTTCCATCTTTTGGCAATTGTGAACAATACTACTATGAATATCAGTGTACAAATGTCTGTTTGTGTCACTGCTTTCAGCTCTTCTGGGTGTATACTAAATAGTGGTATTGCCAGGTCATAGGGCAACTTGATACTTAGTTTTCTGAGAAACCACCTGACTGTCTTCCATATCAGCTGTACCATTATACATTCCCTCCAGCAGTGCATAAGTGTCCCAATTTCTTCACATTCTCTGCAAAATTTGTAGTTTCCTGTTTGCTTAATAGCAGCCATACTTATAGGTATGAGGTGGTATCTCTTTGTAGTCTTGATCTGTATTTCCCTTATAGATAATGAAAATGAGCATCTCCTCATATGCTTTTTAGCCATCTGTATTTGCTCTTCAGAAAAATACCTATAGTTGGCTGCCTCCTCACCTTTTTGGCCAAGTTTTTTGAAGCACAAAAGCATTTGATTATGAGGAGTTCCCATTTATCTATTTTTTCTTTTGTTGCTTGTGCTTTGGGTGTAAAGTTTATGAAGCTGCCTCCTATTAGTAGGTCCTGAAGATATTTCTTTACATTTTCTTCTAGGAATTTTATGGTACTGGTTCTTATATTTACATATTTGATCCACTCTGAATTAGTTATTGTATAAGGTACAAGTTAAGGGTCTTCGTTCATTCTTTTGGCTATTGCTATCTAGTTCTCCCATGCCTGTTTATTGAAAAGATTATCTTGTCCCAGTTCAGTGGTTTTGGGGGCCTTGTCGAAGATCATAGATTTGATGGTCTATTTCTGCACTCTCTATTAGATTCCATTGGTCAGTACTCCTATCTTTGTGCCAGAACCATGGTCTTTTCACCACTGTGGCTTTATTATAAGCTTTTAAATCAGGAAGTGTTAATCCTCCCACTTTGTTTTTTTTAAGGATATTTTTAGCTATTTGGGGTCTCTTTCCCTTCCAGATGAATTTGGTCACTAGCTTTTCCAAGTCTTCAAAGTAGGTTGATAGAAATTTTAAAAAACATATTTTTATTGATAAATCTTCACACGCATACATTCCATATAAGGTGTACAATAAATGGCTCACAGTATCATCACATAGTTATGTATTCATCACCATGATTATTTTTTAGAACATTTGCACAACTCCAGAAAAAGAAATAAAAAGAAAAAACTCATACATACCATACCCCTTACGTCTTCTCATTGATCACTAGTATTTCCATCTACCCAATTTATTTTACCCTTTATCCCTCCCTCCCTCCCTTCCTTCCTTCCTTTTTTCTTTCTCTTTCTTCCCTCCCTCCCATCCATATGTTTTTACTCATCTGTCCATACCCTGGATAAAAGGATCAATCACAAGGTTTTCACGATCACACAGTCACATTGTAAAAGTTGTATCTTTATACAATCATCTTCAAGAATCAAGGCTACTGGAATATAGTGCAACAGTTTCAGTACTTCCCTCCAGCCACTCCAATACACTGTAAACTAAAAAGGGATAGCTATATAATGTATAGGAATAATCTCCAGGATAACCTCTCATCTCTGTTTCAGCCACTGAAACTTTATTTTGTGTTATTTCCCTTTTCCCCGTTTTGATCAAGAAGGTTTTCTCAATCCCTTGATACCAGATCCTGGGTCATCCCAGGATTTCTGACCCACGTTGCCTGGGAGAGTTACATCCCTGGGAGTCATGTCCTATGTAGGAGGGAGGGCAGTGAGTTCACCTACCAAGTTGACTTGGAGAGAAAGGCCACATCTGAGCAACAAAAGAGGTTCTCTAGGGTGACTCTTGGGCCTAATGTTAAGTAAGTTTAGCCTGTCCTTTGCAGGATAAGTTTCATAGGGGCAAACCTCAAGATCGAGGGCCCATCCTGTTGATTTGGTTGTCTCCACTGCTTGTGAGAGTATCAGAAATTTTTCAGATGGGGAAGTTGACTATTTCCTCCTTTCTCCGCAGTCCCTCAAGGGAACTTTGCAAATACTTCTTTATTCACTGCCCAAATTACTCTAGGATATACCAGGGCATCACACTAACATGGACAAACCAACAAAATCTCATTCCCTGTTCAAGATTCCATGTACTTATACTGTTCAGCTAAATTGACCATTTAAGTTATATTAGGAAATGCACTATCCAAAACATAAATTTTGCATCAAATAAACACCTCTCACTTTGGTCTCACATAGAAGTTGATATTTTAAAATATGGACAGTATCATCCTTTACCCTGTATTCTGATTTACCTTTGTCCTCTCCAGATCAACTTCATTCATATCTTTACTCGAAGTCTGGTCACTTTTTAATAGCTTTTTAAACAGTTCCTGTATTGGGTACTGCTGACTTTCATAGCTTCAGAGCTCTAACGCTGAGTCTCAGTTGTCACATAAATACCCGAAGTTCCTCGAGCAATCAGGTTACATACAAACATCTCAGTATCTCAGAATTTAGAAATAACAGTTATAACTCCTAAATATTTGTGATTGCTGTAAGAGCTTACAATCTAGGACCTTTCCAGTAGGCCCCAACCTGATAACCCATGTTTTCAACCAGTTCACCAGGTTTTTATGTTTCAGTTAGTACATATGATTGAGGCATGTTAATGTTTGTCTTTTTGTTCCTGACATTTCAGCATACAGTCCTTAAGGTTCATACACCTTGTTACATGCCTCACAAATTCATTCCTTCTTGTGGCTGCCCAGTAAGTAGTCCATTGTATGTATACACCATAGCTCCCCCTTCCATTCCTGAGTCATTGTACCCTTAGGCCAGCTCCATCCATTGCAGATTGGCTATAAACACCAGTGTGTAAATGTCCATTCCTGTCCCCACACTCAGTTCCTCCAGGTATTTACTGAGCAAAGGGGTTTCAGAATCACTACCACACTGCCCTCCAAGGGGCTGCACCTCTCAGTTTCCCTACCTGCAGTGGGTTGTTGGAATTTTGATTGTTTATGGGTTGAATCTCTAGATAGAATTGACATCTTAATGACATTTAATCTTCTTATCCATGAACACAAAATGTCTTTCCACCTATTTTAGGTCTTCTTTGATTTCTTTTAGCAATGTTTTATAGTTTTCTGTATACAGGTCTTTTACATCCATGGTTAAGTTTATTCCTAGATACTTGATTATTTTAGTTGCTATTGTGAGTGGAATTTTTTTCTTAATTACCTCCTCAATTAGGTCTTTACTAGTTTATAGAAACATTACTGATTTTTGCACATTTATCTTGTATCCTGCCCCTTTGTTGAATTTGTTTATTATTAGCTCAAGTAGATTTGTCATAGATTTCTCAGGATTTTCCAAATATATGATGTCATCTGCAAATAATTAGAGTTTTACTTCTTTTCCCTCGGTTTAGATGCTTTTTATTTCTTTTTCTTGCCTAATTGCCCTAGATAGAACTTTTAGCACAATGTTGAATAATAGTGCCTATAGTGGACATCCTTGTCTCATTCTCAATCTTAGGGGGAAGGCTTTCAGTCTCTCACCATTGAGTATGATGCTGGCTGTAAGTTTTTCACATATACCCTTTATCATATTGAAGAAGTGATATGATCAGAGGCCCTCACTCTTCGCAGTTGGTATGTATCCTTCCCATCCACGTTTTAATATATTTTTCACATACGTATGTGTCTATAAACATACAATATTGTGTTATGCATTTTTATTATTTTTTTTAGTTTACATAAGTGATTCCATATTGTACATATCCTTTTGCATGTACAATATGGAATCATAGCTCATAGGAGCTATTGTGGGGATTTATACCTGTTGATCCACCCAAGTCTAGTTCATTGGCACTTCCTGTTCTAGTCTTTCATTATGTGATTATGTCAGGTGTCAGCAGTGGTTGATTCCCATGTCTGAAGATCTCATTATGCCAGATTTCTTTAAAGTTTTGAAAAAACTGAAAATGAAAAATAAATTATGTATTTGAGAGACACATTGTTATTTTTCACTGAGTCAATGGGGTGAGGTGAGACATGTTTCTTGCTTGGAAAAACATTAAAATTTGCTATTTTGATTTGTTGGTTCCTGTTATGACTATTTATGTTGAGACTTCAATAATACTGATATGGTAGTTTTTAAGCATTTACCAATGTGGGGCATGGATTTTCAAAAAGTTGTGAACACTAGAGTAAGAACTTAGAAAATAGCAACTAAGGTAAAGCTGTGTTTGACTGTCTCCCTCTGAACATAAAATAAGTATTGTGAGCACCCACCTCAGGAGTAAATCCTCAACCCCAGGCTTCCACTCTAGGGAAGTTAAAATTGATAAAATTAAGATCTCTTAGAGAGTCACCCCCCAGAGAACCTCTTATGTTGCTCAGATGTGGCCTCTCTCTCGGCCCACATGGCAAGCAAACTCCCTGCCCTTCCCCTCTCTACATGTGACATGACTCTCAGGGGTGTAGACCTTTCTCGCAATGTGGGACAGAAATCCTAAAATGAACTGAGAGTCAGCATCAAGGGATTGAGAAAAACCCTGGAATGAGCTGAGACTCAGCATCAGGGAATTGAGAAAACCTTCTCGACCAAAAGGGGGAAGAGAGAAATGAGACAAAATATAGTGTCAGTGGCTGAGAGATTTCAAGCAGAGTCGAGAGCTTGTCCTGGAGATTATTCTTACGCATTATATAGATATCCCCTTTTTAGTTTAAGGTACATTAGAGTGGCTAGAGGGAAATGCTTGAAACTGTAGAGCTGTGTTCCAGTAGCCATGTTTCTTGAAGATGATTGTATAATAATATTGCTTTCTCAGTGTGACTCTGTGATTGTGAAAACCTTGTGTCTGATGCTCCTTTTATCTATAGTATGGACAGATGAGTAAAAAATATGGATAAATAATAGGAACAAGTGTTGAAATAGATTGAGTAGATTGAAATACTAGTGATCAGTGGAAGGGAGCGGTAAGGGGTATAGGAAAAAAATAGGCGGAACAAAGGTTAAAATATATTGGGTAGATGGAAATACTAGCGGTCAATGAGGGGGAGGGTAAGGGGTATGGTATGTATGAGTTTTTTCTTTTTATTTCTTTTTCTGGAGTGATGAAATGTTCTAAGAAAAGATCGTGGTGATGCATATACAATTATGTGATGATACTGTGAGCCATGGATTGTACACCAAGTATGAGGTGTTTATATGTTAAGAATGTTCACGTTTTATGTTGTTTTGTCAATAAAAGTGTTTTTTTTAAAATTAAGATCTCTTAGAAAACAAAGAGTTGAGGGAAAAACAATACACATCTCACTAAATATTCTATTCCATACTAAATAAAAAGCTCTGAAGTTCCATTTCTGCACCCCTTAAAAAAAAAAAAGTCATGTGCTTGCTTTGGCGGCACATATACTAAAATTGGAACGATACAGAGAAGATTCGCATGGCCCCTGCGCAAGGATGACACGCAAATTGATGAAGCGTTCCATATTTTTAAAAAAAGTCATATTCACTGATGTGGAAAAGACAAACTTCAGTGGGTGTCCAACTCTCCATCTTAATCTCTGCTGTGGCCACTTAGCTGCCTGCATGTGCCTTGGGGGGAAGCTGCTTAGTGCCTGTTTGCCTCAGTTTTAGTCATCTCTAAAAGAAGAGTTAGCTGGTGCCTGGGGCATTCATGTCCGTGAACCTCTGTTGGTTACTGAAGAAACATTGCTGGAAAGATAGTATCTGAGGGAAATTCTCTGGTGTTAACCCATTTAAAGTTTTAAAAATTTTCAGACCAGCTCCTGCAGGTTTGCAATTTGATGTTTTTTTTTTTTTTTTTTTTTACATTGGTATTCTGCTTTAAAAGTCTCTGCAAATGCTTATGTAATCACTAGATCTTTTCACAAAAGTGATCACCTTCCCTAAGAGAAGTGTCTTTCAGGGAAAGAGCCTAAACCAAGCCATGTCTGCAGGATCTTCAAAAGGGAGCACTGGTTTCTGTCCAGCGTGCATTGTGAAACGCAGCTAAACCAAATTGCATGATATGACGTATTGTTTTTTTACATCTAAGATTATCACAAAACTGGCTGACAAAGGATTCCTTTCTTAAAAATCTGTTTGCCATTGACCACCCTATCACTTAGTTGCTACAGTTTGCAACCCAGCTCTCTTGGGCAGACACCTGTGCCTGGTGGCTGATGCTAGAAGTATTTGACGCTGTGTCTTTACCTACTTAAATTTTTCCTCCTATAAGCAACATGTGCGTACCTGTTGTTCAGCCCCTTCTTTTTCCATCTATACTTTAACCATTCAGTCATTCTTAACATCAGGAGTCTATTACAGACACAGGGTAGTCCCCTTTTTCTTTCTCTCTTTTTGAACTCTTACTCAGTTACTCTAGGAAAATGCTTCTCTTTTCATTCATTTCATTCATTTAATAGATATTCATTAAATGATATGACTTAGAAAACAGCTCCCCCTTCCTTCAGTTGGTATGACTTAGAAAACAGCTCTAATCAAGGCTGAGTATAATTGTAGATTCAGTAAGATAGAAGCTTCTCTGTTTACTGATAAGCACTATATTCCAGTGGACTCACTCGGGAGGAAGTCCATTGTTACCAAGATAGGTTTCTGTTTGTAGGCCATGGATGCATTTCTATCAAATGTCAGTTCTTTCAAACCAAGCAAGCTGATCAGGTGTTCCAAAATGGACCAACTTCCTCTACACTGAAAACTTTAAAAAATTAAGCTTCCCTCTTTGACAAGCTTTATCAGGAACTCCTAACCTACCTTTTCCTTCACTTTTTGGGCAGATGTGAACTGGCTTTGAATCATCGTAGATATGGAAGTTTTATCACACTTCCCACTACCTCTTTGTTGTGAGGGTTAATGAAGTAATATATGTACATTGTCTAGGCGTATAAAAAATAATGAAGGATGCTGCTAGTAATACCACTAGAGCATAAGCTCCATGTGGCAGAGGTTTTACTTCATTTCTATATCCCAAGCAAATATTTTTGTTTACTGCTGTATCCTAGCACATCATAAATGCTCAGTAAATATTGGAAAGATGGATAGATGTGCCTTATTGTTACATATCATAGAACTTGCAGAATTCCACCAGAAAAAAACAAAAGTAGAAAAGCAGAGTTCCAGTATGGAAAGGGTTTTAAATTATGGAGTGAATGCATCACAATTTGAAGCACATCTGCCGAGTGAGAACACTCATATTGCAAGACCTGCTCCCTGTTTCCCCCTATTGATATGTTCTCAGCGTCACCCAGTTCCCTTCCTGCTCCATCCTCCTCTCCCCTGACTTGTACCCCCTTTTGCATTTCTCGTCCTCTGCCCCTAGAATCGCTTAACAACAGGTCTATTCTTGGATAGTATGTCTGGATGGATCTCTCTACCCCATTTTCTCTCCTCTGGAGTCTCTCCCTTAATCACATGGCATAGATTTTTTAAAGTATGTAGTTATTAAATATGTATTAAATATGTATATTTAATAACCTTTTTTGGTTCTGTTCTTAATTCTAAAAATAATTAAGTAGAGCCCCTGACCCCCTTTTGGGGGGGCGGGGATCACACTCCTAAAGTTGCTTCTACCTTTGCAAAGCATTATTGTTTGTATTTCCTTTGTGATTGGTTCCTTAATAGACAGGCAAGAAGCTTTCCACTCCTGATTCAGGCTTTCATGTCTAATCTGATTCCTTCTTATAACACTTTGACTTTTGGAAGTAACCTTTGGTTATCTTCTTTAAGCCAAACAATTCTGACTATTGCTGCTTTTCACTATTAATATAATTCATTTCTTTAATTGCTTTTGTTCTCATCTGATACCCTCTTCAAAGAATGCATGATTTTTCAACTGACTAGATGCAAAGATCCTCTTCTTAGAAATTGTCTTTATCATTGTAAAAGTATTTGAGTGGTATAGTTCTGTATGCAGTTCTCAATATCTGTTACTGCATAGCCCATTTAATACATGTACACATGTAAATATATCTTTGTGGTTTTTGTTTGTTTTTTTTTTTAAGTCATACTTGTTAGGGGTGAATGCGCCCGCAAGAGATAATATTTAGACATTTCACCAAAGTTAAAAGCCCCTGAATTACATGGCTTTGAGAAATCAAAATTGGTTGTCAGTGACAAGTACTAAACAACAACCCCAGGCCTTCAGATTCCCAATTGGGTCTGCTTTCTCCTGTATTCTTTTTCCCTTTGTTTCTTGACAGGTAACTTGCCCTTTATTTGCCTTACCTTCTCACCAGCTCTCTATTCCCTACCTAAAAATTAATTCAAATCAAAAGTAAAAGCTGTATCAACTTTCAGTTTTTATTCCCCTTTAAAAAGCTATAAATAAATAAACAACAAACTAATCTCTTGGTTCCACTTTTTCAAAAACTAAAAAAGAAGGAAATGACTTATTACATGTTACTTCAGTAACTTTTTACAGACCTGTTCCCACTAGAGGGCATTCTTTCCCTCTGCTTTTAGTTTTTAGTTCATAGCCTTTATATATTTTACACATTTGCATTGCTGAGAGAGGGGTTGCCAGATACTGACTTTTCTTTTCATTTAGGTGCTTCCTGTGTTAGTGTCAGAATTAAAGTTAAACTATTTTCTCTTCTCTTGGTAGGTGAACCTCATCAGATGGGGAATCACAAATCTCACACTGTGATCTCATATTGTGATTTTTGCTAGTTAACATTTAACTTCTTTATGTCACCATATGTCTAAAGCTAGATTATTCAAGGAAGAGTGGCATGTTTCATTATTAAGTTATCTCAGTTTTCTGCTGGGTATATATTGGAATAAATGAAACCTAAGCACCCGCTTATTCCAGTGGATCTCAGTGCTATCTGTGGTTCTTCAGTCTTGTCTTTCAAAAATTTATTTCATCTGACATAATATTGTCATGACATACTTTTCTGTTGGAACTTTAATATCTTAAATATATCTTGAATCTCATCAGAAGCAACTTCAGTCTTCCTGTCAGGGAATTGATAGTTTTACATGTGCCGCACACATATTCTGTTTCAGATTTCCCTGAACCTTGTGGCAGCGCATAGAACCACTGGTGTGAACAAAGGGACTGCAGCTGATGTGTTTCCTCTAATAGAAACTGTAGATTACCTGTAGGTGACACTAAGGGAGCACACGTTGTCAAACTATTACAAAATGGCACAGATTCTGGCAGAAATACTTAGAAGGGACTCTATTTTGAGTGGGGAACCTGGGGTCCTGTTCAAAGCTAAAGATATAGGGATTCTGAGTAAGTGTTGTGTGTTGGGGGCAGGGCTGCTGCTGTTGAGAAACTGCAGCAAAGTTCATGCATGATTCTGTGCTTTTAAGTAGTGATTTAGAGCTACCTTCAAATCAGAAATGATATGGAATCATCTATAAAATTAGATATTTGACTTAAGCTTATGAAAACAGATTAGAAGAAATTAAAGGGCAGAGCTAGAAATTAAATTTGATGTGATTTCAAACTATGGGATAGTTACAAACAATGAGAAGGGGATAGCAGGGTATATGGGAAACTATTTGTTCTAAAATATTTTTTACTTTCCTGGCTTGTTCTTCATTGTATGCTAATCATTTAAAAAAAACACATCCTTTATAGGGTACTTGTCATCATAGAAGAATCTTCCTTATAAGAACCTATTGAGAACCTACCCAGCATAATGTTTGATGGTATGGCTTAAATATATGATATTTGGCGTTTCAAATAATGATCTTGAATCATAAAAGTTGCTCAATATCTTTCAATGTTTAAGGAGCTAGAAAGCATATTTTAAACATCAAAAACAGTTAATACATTTTAATAGAACAAACAAAAAAACAGCACCGGTTCTTAAAGGACTAACAGTTACTGAATTCCAGCTGGGTAGTAGGTGAAGCTAAGACCATACCTCCTTCCATGAATCACGGGTGTTCAGATGTAGGCAGCTTTGAATTAAATCAGAAAAGTGGAGCTAGCAAGAGGTGCAAGTGTCATTGGCACCTTTTTACTGAAAATGATACAGTGTTCAGTGAAATCACAGTCTACTGTTGCCCTGTTTTATTCATTTATACTTATCAGTAGGAATTTCCATCACAGAAAGAAGAAGCACGCCAAAAAGCTCCTGTGTTCAGAGCTGGATTTATCTTTCTGGCACCTTTTTAACACAGTTTCACTGTGTTTGTTTGGCAAGGTTATCATAACGAGCCACATTAAACTTTCATTTGTGAATCTAACTAGATATTTACCCCTTATACTATTTTCAGTATTAGGTTTAAAGCATTGTGCTTGGAAGCTATTTTGGATAAGCTTTTTTCCTCCAATATCACTTTTTCAGTGAGACTTTCTCTGCCCATGTAATCCTTCCCTGCTTTATTTTCTCCATAGTATTTACCTTCCGACCTGCTGTATGACTTAATTGTTTTGTTTCTGTGTCTCTTTACCCATTCAAATGTTAGCTCAGTGGAGACAGGGTTTTGTCTGTGTTGTGGTAAGCCCAGCACTTCTATCATAATAGGCACGCTAGCGATATTGTTGAAAAATTGCTACCTTGGTACCGTCATTGCCTCTCAGTGTAACTTGGTAGAATGACAGGACAACTTTGGAAACCTCAAGGATCCTGAAGGCTATCTTGAGGATGAATTTAAAAGGTAATGTATATTACTGATGAGAGCAAAGTATATACTAAGGAAATGTGATGACCTAACTTCATTCTATCTGAATATAATATTGAGCTAATATTAAGGTTAGTGCCTTAAAATTTTAGGACTTCCTTGTCTCTTTTTTTCCTCATCTGATTCTCAGAGCAAAGTTAACAAAGAAATTGAGCAGTGATTTGCCTAAAAGCTCATAGTCATGGGTAGGAGTCATATATTCTTTTTTGTTAAATAACAGGAGTTCCATATTCTTTTTTGTTAAATATAAGTGTATTCATTTAATATTTATGGAGATGCTGCAATCTGTCAAAACTAAGCTAGTTCTCTACTTTGAACTGACTGCCTACAGGTTGTTTTAAACAACCCCAGCTTTGGTTTCTTCTTTTGTTTTTCTTGGATAGGGAGGAGGAGATGTATAAAAACCTTGAGTGGCTATATAAGAATATTTCTAAAATAAATACAAGATAAAAGAAAAATGGTGCCACAGATACCCTCCTCCAGATTTAAGAATGTTTACCTCTTAGGGCTCCAAGGGTTCCACAGTATTCTCCTTCTGGCTCTCCTCATCTTCCAGAGAGAACCATGAACAAGAACTTTGTTCATAATTTCCTTGCTTTCCTTTACAGTTTTACCACATATTTGATTTCCTAAACAAAATTTTGATTGGGAGTGGGATGGGGGGCTGTGCATGGGCCAGGAATCGAACCCAGGTCTCCTACATGGGAAATACTGGTTTTGAATTTTGTATTATATGCATTTTTAATAAACTTTTGATTTTGATGTAATTTCAAACTATGGGATAGTTACAAAAATCATACAAAAACCCATATAGAAAACTCTAGCATACCCCTACCCTGATATGCAGATTCACCAATTTTTTTGCCACATTTAAGTATCATTCTGTCTCTCCATCTGTCTGTTTTATAAGCATTTGAACTGAATACTTCCATATACTTTTCCTAAGAACAAGTTGTATTCACTGATGAAACCACCTTAAGTATAGCTACCAAGATTGGGAAATTTACCATTGATTTAAAGCTTAGAGTCTATATTCCAATTTATGCATATATCCCAATAATATCCTTTTAGAGCATTTTCTCCTTCATTATTAGATCCATTTGAGGTCCAGGTATTGTATTTAGGTGTTATTGTCTGTTTATTCTCTCCTCTCTCTTTGCTCCCTCTATTTTTTGATTGTGTAAATATATATATAGCATGAACTTCACTGTCCCAACCATTCCCAAACTTTTAACATTCACTAAATTAATCACACTGACAGCATTTTCCTGCCCTCACCAAAGTCTGTTACCCTGAACCCATTATGCAGTAATTCCTATGTCTCCTCTCTCCAACCTGTAGTCTTCTTTCTGCCTATGAATTTGCATATTCTAGCTATTTCATATAAGTGGAATCCTACAATATCTGTTCCTCTGTGTCTAACTTAATTCGCTCAGCATGATGCCATCAAGGTTCATCCATGTTGTACAGAATTTCATTCCTTTTTATAGAGTGAAGTAATATTCCATTGTGTATTGTGATGGTTAGGTTCTGGTGTCAACTTGGCCAAGTGATGATGCCCAGTTGTCTACCCAAGGATCTTCAGGACAAATAAGCCGGGACTGGGGCTAACCTATACACTGCTTTTATGCAGAGTTGAAGGGTTGCCCCTGTAGGCACAGGCAGCCTCTTAGATGCAAGGTTTGACCAGGGGATTGCTGGCTCGATTTGGACCCTGCCTTTCTATCGTCTTGCCTGGGATGCACTCTCACCTAACCCAATCTCATCTATCTCCAGCATCCACAGCCTCCATGAAGCCACTCCCAAATACTCTCGCTCACAGCATTCTCCAACGCCCTCTCTTAATTCTGAGCTTCTAATGCATCAACATTAAGTACCAGGCAGCTGGCATTTAATTACATGATGCCTGGCATTCACTATTACTTGTTGGCAGTCTGTCTTTCTGACTAGATTGAAGATATCTTGAGGGTATTGATTGGTTCATATTTTATATGTCTACCTTATATGTCTCCCAAGGTGCCTTATATCTGGGCTCCTTGCAGAGAACAAAGTCAATTAAAAATAATTCTAGGGCATTTAAGCTGAAGGAATCCTAAGATTCTCTCATTTGCTCACATATTGTACCCATTTTGCAGATGAGAACATTGAGAGCCAAAGGTGAGACTTGATCTGCTCAAGTTCATGTGATGAGAACCTGGTCTAGTCCATTCTCCTGGCTGCCAATGCTGTCCTCTATTTCCCTCAAATACTTAGGATGAGTCTGGCCCTGGCACCATGGCACCTGACCAACAAGGAGAAAAGTGTAACAAATAAGGTATCAGTGACTGAAAGAGTTCAAATAGAGTTGAGAGGCTACTCTGCAGGTCACTTTTATGCAAGCTTTCAGTAATATATTTCTGCCTGTCATAACTTGCCAAACCCCAACCAAAACCATTCCAGTCAATCCTAAAGAACACCTAGGGCATTATGTAAAATTCTACAAAGGTTCCATGCACTAGGGTAACTTTCCAGAAACCCACAACCTCCAAATAGGTCCCTGGACAATATAAGCCCTGAAACCTAGAGGGGCACATCTCTCCAAAACATCAGCTAGACCCATCTCCCTACCCCATATTATTGACAGCCCCTTCCAACGTGAAAAAGTTAGAATGGGCATAGCCCAAATATCCCTGAAGAGTGGGAGGCAGATCAAAGGTGATGGTGGAGTTATACAGAGAAGGTAGGGTTTAACAAACAAGTATGGTTGCTGAATCATTATATTGATATTTCTTTAATCTCCAGTATCTTAGAGCAGCAAGAAGTAAAAACCTAAAATTGTGGAATTGTAATCCATACCAAACTCTAAAATCTGTTCTACAGCTAATGTGGTGACAACTTTAAATTTTTTTGCTTTTTTGTATGTGTTATTTTTCACAAAAAAAAAAGAAAAGAAAAGCAAATTTTGATTAAAAAAAAATTTATTCCTTCTAGCCTCCAGTGTCCTGGAGCAACTAGAAAGAAAAATCTGAGATGACAGTATAGTAGCCCGTGACACACTCTGGGATCTGTCCTGTAACTACTTGTTGAAGAGTGCTTTGAAAACTGCTTTTTTCTTTCTTTGCTTTGTATGTGTCATATTATACAATAAATTTTTTTATTGCAGCTTCATATACAAATAACTGAATGTTCTCAGAAATAATTGTTTTTATTAAAAAGCATCGAATTAGTTTGAAAATTATCTGTATGATTGAACAATTCAAATTTTAAATTGTTGGAATGGCCTTATTACCATCTAAAATTCTGTTCATATTTCTGTGTTCTTGTATTTCATAATATTTAAACTTTAATCATGTTATAAAATTTTTACATGAAAAATAAAATCATGAAATTAGAAAAAATCAGTTATCCATTAGTTGTGTGGGTTTGTTTTTGAACTCTGAATTGTTTCATTGGTCTGTATGTCTGTCCTTGTGCCCATACCGCATTGTTTTGATTACTATAGTTTTGTAACAGTGAGTTTTGAAATAAGGAAAGTAAGTCCTCCAACTTAGTCTTTTTGAAGATAGTTTTGGCTGTTTGGGCCTCTTATTTGTCTATATGAATTTCATTTCTATGAAGAAGGCTGTTGGAATTTTGTTTGGGATTGTGTTAAATCTATAAATTGTTTTGAGTGCTATTGATATCTTAATGATATTAGTTGTTCTGATTCATGAGCATGAAACATCTTCCCATAGGTTTGGTCTTCTTTAATTCTTTTCAGAAAACTGGCATGTTTTTTCTCAATACCAGTTTTTTACATCTTTGGCTAAATTTATTTCTAGATATTTTATTCTTTCATTTACTATTGTAAGTAGAGTGGTTTTCTCAATTTCGTTTTCAGATTGTACCTTGTCAGTGTATACAAATGCCACTAGTTTTTGTGTATTGATCTTGTAACCCTGCCGCATTGCTAAATTAATTTATTGCTCTATTAGCTTTCTCGTGTATTCTTCTGGATTTTCTATATATAGCATCATGTTATCTGTGAATATGACTAGATTTACTTCTCCCTTTCAAATTTGTATATCTTTTATTTATTTTTCTTGCCTAATTGCTTTGGGAGTACTTCCAGGGCAGTGTTGAATAGTAGTGGCAATCATTGGAGAAGGTTTTCAGTCTTTTACTATTAAATGCAATGTTATCTATGGGTTTTTCTTATATTCTTTTATCATGTTAAAAGAATTTCCTTCTATTCTTAGTTTTCTGAATGTTTTTATGAAGAATGTGCTGGATTTTATGAATGGGCCATGGTAACTCAGCAGGCAGAGTTCTCGCCTGCCATGCTGGAGACCTGAGTTCGATTCCCGGTGCCTGCCCATGCAAAAAAAAAAAGTGCTGGGTTTTACATGTAGGGAAATATCTTATAAATCTTATAATAGGAGGTGGGTTCCTAGACCTTACACCCAAAGCATGAGCATTGAAGAAAATAAGAAATGGGAGCTCCTCAAAATTAAGCACTTTTGTGCAACAGAGAACTTTGTCAAGAAAGTAAAAAGACAGCCTAAAAATAAACAATGGGAGACAGTATTTGGAAATGATATATCAGATAAGACTCTAGTATCCCGAATATATAAAGAGATTGTTCAACTCAACAAAAAAAGACAAACAACCCGATTACAAATTGGGCAAAAGACATAAAAAGACACTTCTCAGAAGAGGAAATTCAAATGACCAAAAGGCACATGAAAAGATGCTCAGCTTCCCTGGCTATTAGAGAAATGCAAATCAAAACCACAATGAGATGTTATCTCACACACACCAGAATGGTCATTATCAATAAAACAGAAAATGACAAGTGCTGGAGAGGATGTGGAGAAAGAGGCACACTTATCCACTGTTGGTGGAAATGTAAAATGGTACAACTGCTGTAGAAGGCAATTTGGTGGTTCCTCAGGAAGCTAAGTATAGAATTGCCATATGATCCGGCAAGACCATTGCTATATATCTACTCAGAGGACATGAGGGCAAGGACAACAAGCAGACATTTGCACACTAATGATTATAACAATATTATTTATAATTGCCAAAAGATGGAAACAACCAAAATGTCCATCAACAGACAAATGGCTAAACAAGCTGTGATTTATACATGTGATGGAATATTATGCAGCCATAAGACAGAATAAAGTTATGAAGTATGTAACAACATGATGGACCTCGATGACATTGTGCTGAATGAGATTAGCCAGAAACAAAAGGACAAATACTATATGGACTCACTGACATGAACTAACATTAGTGAATGAACTTGGAGAATTTCAGGTAAGAACAGAGACCATCAGGAGATAGAAATAGGGTAGACATTGGGTAATTGGAGCTGAAGGAGTACAGATTGTGCAACGGCACTGATTGTAAAAATTCAGAAATGGATAGCACAATTCTACCTAACTGTAATACAATAATGTTAGAATACTGAATGAAGCTGAACATAAGAATGAGGCCTGTGGGCACAAATGAAGTCAGAAGGAAAGATAGACTGTAAAGATTGAGATGGTTTAATCTAGGAATGTCTAGAGTGTATAATGACAGAGACTAAATGTACAAATTAAAAAATGTTTTTGCATGAGGAAGAACAAAGGAATATCAGTATTGCAGGGTGTTGAAAATAGATAGTAATTTTTTTTTTTTTTACATGAGCAGGCACCGGGAATCGAACCCGGGTCCTCTGACATGGCAGGTGAGCATTCTTGCCTGCTGAGCCACCGTGGCCCACCCAGTAATTCATATTTTAAAACCTTAACTTATGTGTGAGACTAAAGCAAAAAATGTTTATTTGGTACAAAATTTATATTTTGACTAGTGCATTTCCTAATATAACTTAGGTGGACAGCTTAATTGAACACAATAAGTACATGGAACCTTGAGTAGGGTTTGAGGTTTTGTAGGTTTGTCCAGAGTGATGCCCTGATAAATCCCAGAGTGATTTGAGCAGTGAATAAAAAAGTATTTACAAAGTCCCATTGGGGGAATGGCAAGAAAGGGGGGAAATTAAACTTCCCCATGTGGAGAATTCCTGGTATTCTCACAAGCAGTGGGGACAACCGAAGCAAAAGGCTGAGCCCTCAGTCTTGGGGTTTGTTCATATCAAACTTATCCCTTCAAAGGATAGGCTAAGCCTACTTGACTCTTAGGCTTAAGAGTCATCCCCAAAGAACCTCTTTTTTTGTTCAGATGTGGCCTCTCTCTCTCAGCCAACATGACAAACAAACTCATTGCCCTCCCCATCTCTACGTGGGATATGACTCCCAAGGGTGTGGACCTTCTTGGCAACATGGGACAGAAATCCTAGAATGAGCTGGAACTCAGCATCAAGGGATTGAGAAAACCTTCTGGACCAAAAGGGGGAAGAGAGAAATGAGACAAAGTGTCAGTGGCTGAGAGATTCCAAACAGAGTTCAGAGGTTATCCTGGAGGTTATTCTCATGCGGTATATATATATTACCTTTTTAGTTTAAGGTGTAATGGAGAGGCTGGAGGGAACTGCCTGAAAATGTAGAGCTGTGTTCCAGTAGCCATATTTCTTGAAGATGATTGTATAATGATAGAGCTTTTTCAATGTGACTGTGTGATTGTGAAAACCTTCTGTCTAATGCTCCTCTTACCTACCTTATCGTCGACAGATGAGTGAAACATATGGATTAAAAATAAATAAAAAATAGGGGGAACAAATGTTAAAATAAATTTAGTAGATCAAAATGCTGGTGATCAGTGAGGGGGAAGAAGGTATGGTATGGTATTATGAATTTTTTTCTGTTTTCTTTTTATTTCTTTTTCTGGATTGATGCAAATGTTCTGAGAGGTGTCATGGTGATGAATATACAACTATGTGATGATACTGTGAGTTATTGTTTATATACCAAGAATGGAATGATCATATGGTTCGTGTTTATGTGTTGTCATAGGTTTAAAAATTTTTTAAAATATTAAAAACATGCTGGATTTTGTCAGACACCTTTTGTGCATCAATCAAGATGATCATGTATTTTTTAAATCTTTCATTCTGCTAATATGTATTACACTGGTTGATTTTCTTATGTTGACCCACCCTTGCATTCCAATGATAAGTCCCAGTTGATCATGGTGTATACTCTTTTTGTGTGCTGTTGGTTTCATTTTGTTAGTATTTTATTGAGGACTTTTGCACTATGTTCTTAAGGGATATTGGTCTGTAATTTTCTTGTGATGTCTCTGTTTGGATGATGTTGGCCTCATAGAATAAATTAGGAATTATAACCTCCTCTTCAATTTTTGGAAATGTTTGAGCAGCATTAGTGTTAATTATTCTTTCAATGTTTGGTAAAATTCACCAGTGAAGCCATCTGGTTCTGAAATTTCCCTTCTTGGGAGGTTTTGGATTACTGATTCAGTCTCTTTACTAGTTATTGGTCTGATGAACTCTTCTATTTCTTCTTGAATCAGTTTAGGTAATATATGTTTCTAAGAATTTGTCCATTTCATCTAGGTTATTTAATTTGTTAGTATACAGTTGCTCATAATATCCTCGTTATTTTTGTAAAGTCAGTAGTGACTTTCTTACTTTCATTCAGATTTTTAAAATTAATTTATTTTTAATTGTGAAAAATAACATATATACAAAAAAGTAATCAATTTCAAAGCATACTGCAACAATTAGTTGTAGAAAAGATTTCAGAGTTTGGTATGGGTTACAATTCCACAATTTTATGTTTTTCCTTCTGTCTGCTCCAAGACACTGGAGAATAAAATCAGTATAATGGTTCAGCAGTCACTATCTTCTCTGTTATAGCTCCACCTTTTCCTTTCATCTTTCTACCAATCTTTAGCTATTGGGGCTGTGCCTGTTATAACTTTTTCATGTTCAAAGGGCTATCAATAATATGGGATAAGGGGATGGAACTAGTTGATGTTCTGAAGAGACTGGCCCCTCTGGGATCAGGACTTATCAGGTCGAGAAATCCATCTGGATATTCTAGGTTTCTGGAAAGTAATCATAGTGCATGGAACCTTTGTAGACTCTCATAAAGCCCTTGGTGTTCTTAAGGTTTGGCAGGAATGGTTTTGGTTGGGGGTTGGCAAACCAGAAGTAGCAGTATGTAGCTGAAGCTTGCATCAGAATTACCTCCAGTGTAACCTCCTGACTCAATTTGAACTCTCAGCCACAGAAACCTTATTTGTTACACTTCTTTTCCCCCTTTGGTCAGGAAGGCATTGTCGAACCCATGGTGCTAGGGCCAGATTCATTCCCAGGAGAGTCATATCCCATGTTGCCAGGGGAAGTGTGACCCTGAATGTCATGTCCTGCGTTTGGAGGGGGGGGGGGGGCGCAATTATTTCACTTGCAGAGTTGGGCTTAGAGAGAGAAAGACCACATCTGAGCAATAAAAGAGGTCCTTTGGAAGTAACTCTTAGGCATAACTACATGTATAGGTAAGCTTAGCTTCTCTGCTACATAAATAAGCTTCACAAGAGCAAGCCTCAAGATCAAGAGTTTGGTATATTGACTTGGAGTCCCCAATGTCTGAGACATTCCTGGGTTTTTCTGGTGGTAAAGTTTCATAATTTCATATTTTGAAGGTCAAGAAACTTTGCCAGTACTTTTTAATTATCTGCTCAACATACTCTGGGGTGTATCTAAGCATAAGTTATACAGAATTACAAGCCCTCATTCCTATTCTGGGCTCCCTGTATTTAAATTGTTTAAGTGATCTATCCAGACAGATTGAGTTAGATTATGTGCTACAGAAAATTTAGGTTCTGGACAAAGCAAACCACTTTTCCTTTGGTCTCATAGAGTAGGGGATGTTCTAAAATACAGACAGTGTCCTTCCTCCCTTACCCCTGTATTGTAGTTTTCTTTAGTCCCAACTTGATCGACTTTGTTTTTATCTCTAATTGAAGCCCAGTCTCTTTTTCAGTTTCTTTAATAGTTGTTGTATGTGGTAATGCTGACTTTCAGAACTGCTACTCTTGAGTTTTAGGTGACACACAGGTACCCAAAGTTCCAGGGAAATACCAGATTATACACAGCCTCTCAGAATCTAGAAATAACAATTATGACTCTGGACTATTTGTGACTGCTATAACAGCTTTCAATCTAGGCCCCAATTTTCTTATAAGTATTTTCTAAATGAGACCATATAGTATTTGCTGTTGTGTTTCTGGCTTATTTTGCATCACATCATGTCCCACAGGTTCATTCACAACGTTGCATGCCTCACAACTTTGTTCCTTTCTGTAGCAGCACAGTATTCAATCATATGTATACACCACAATTCATTTCTCAGTCTAAACACACCCTCACCAAATAGAAAATCCAAATTTCCCCTTAACTTTTACACCTTCCCCACTCCCCTGCATTATTTACCCCTGGTATTGCTGAGGTGCTTTTGATGTCTTCCTGTTAAATATAGCCCCTAGCATGCAATGGTAGTTTTCCCCCAAACCTCAATATTATAAACTCTGTGTACAAAGATTCAAACTTTGAAGTACTTCATACAAGAACTTATATTTGTAGTATTAATCAGTGGGATACATGATTCTATGTCACCCCTTTCAAATTATGTGTACCTTCAGTATGGGAATATTACTTATAGACCCACTAATGAATTGCATCTCCATTCCCTTACGTTTAAGTTCAACCTCATTAGCTAACTGCTAGGTCCCCTATATGCTGTATAAAAAACCTCTGAGTTTACCGATACCATGGTCATAAAAGCAAAATCATGCTGGTTGTATCTTTTTGTGTCTAGCTTATTTTACTCAGCATTATGCTCATCTGGTTATGTGCTTCAGAACGTCATTTTACTTATTTGTGTCCTATTTTCTTTGTCATTCTAGCTAAAGGTTTTTCAATTGCATTGATCTTTTCAAAGAACCAGCTGTTGGTTTCATTGTTTCTCTCTGTTGTTTCTCTGGTCTCTATTTATTTATCTTTAATTTTTAATTATTTCCTTCCTTCTACTTACTTTGAGTTTAGTTTGCTTTTCTTTTTCTAGTTCCTGTATATGTGAGGTTAGGTTTTAATTTAAGATCATTCTTTTTTAATGCAATCATTTGGAGCTATGAATTCCCCCTATGAGCACTACTTTTGTTACATTTTGGTGTGTTGTGTTCTTATTTTCATTTGTCTCAAGATATTTCTCAGTTTCCTTGTAATTTCTTCTTTCAGTATGTTGCTTTTAATTCCATCTATTTGAGAAGTTTTCAGTTTTCCCTTTCTCATTGATTTCTAACATCATTTCACTGTTGTCTAAGAAGATACTTTGTATGATTTCAATCTTTTTAAATTTATTGAGTCTTTTTTGACCTAATATGGTCTATCCTAGAGAATGATCTATATGTACTTGTGATGAATGGGTATTCTACTGCTGAATGAAGTATTATATATGTCCACTAGATATAATTGGTTTGTAGTTACATTGTTCAAATCCTCTATTTCCTTATTGATCTTCTTTCTAGATGTTCAGTATCTGTTATTGAGAGCAGTGTGTTGATGTCTCATACTATTAATGTACAACTGTGTAGAGCCATCTATTTCTTCCTTCAAATCTGTGCTTGCTTGCTTCATATATTTTGGGATTGTTGTTAGGTGCATATATCTTTATAATCATTTTTTCTTCTTTATGAATTGAGCCCTTTATCAAGATATAATACCCTTCTTTGTCCCTTTTAACAATTGTTTACTTAAAATATATTTTGTCTTACTTAAAATCTATTAGTATAGCCACCACAGTTCCTTTTTGATTATTGTTTGTGTGGAATATTTTTTCCCAACCTTTACTTTCAAGCTACTTGGATTCTTGAATTTAAGGAGTCTCATATCTTAGTATAGGTTGATTTGGGTTTATCCTGTTTGTAGTTCATTGAGCTTCTGAAATTTGTATATTCGTGTCTTCCATTAAATTTGGGAAGTTTCAGCCATTATTCTTTAGACTATTTCACTGACCCTTTCTCTCAGTCTTCTAGAGCTCCCACTATGCGTATATTGATGTGCTTGGTGGTATCCCACAGGTCATTCAGACTCTATTCCTTTTCTTCACTCTTTTTTCTTTCTCTTCCTCAGACTGAAAGATTTTAATTGTTTTATCTTCAACTTTACTGATTCCTCTGCTCACTCTAATCTGATTTTGAATTTCTCTAAGAAATTTTTTTATTTCTATTACTGTGGTCTTCAGTTCTGTTCAGTTCCATTTTATGATATTCGTGTTCCTCTTTCATTTTCTGATTTTCTTTAGTTCTTTGACCATGTTTTCCTTTAGCCCTCTGAACATTTTTAAAAGGTCTTTGCATCATATGTCGAAGGTTTGGGCTTCCTTGCATCCTAGACATTTTATACTTTAATGTGGCATCTCACAAGTTAGACACTGAGGTGTCTCTATTCCTTAAGTTTGTGTCTCACCAGTGTTATGACAGATTTCCTTGAATGCCAGGAGCTAACAAGAAAACAAATATAACACCTTTTCCCAGTCTTTGCAGTTTGGCCTATGTGAGTACTGTCCTTCAGAGCATAGTTTTTGTAACAGCACATGTAGAGAATAGCCCAAGGCAAAGCGTAGGTTCCTTTCCATTCTTTTCTACATACTCATCTTGCCCTGGGTATGCACACATGGCCCTAGAAATTCCCCAGTTCACATGTCCTCTTTTCCTCACGGCCACATGCACACCACTGAATGACCCACAGCCCACACTCTCTTGCTCCAGGCCACTACCACTTGACTCCTCTTCCACATCATCCTCTAGGAGATTTCTGTTCTGGTACCATGAGTCTTTGACAAAGCCACCACCAGACAGACTGGCATAGACATACACGTTCCCAGATGTGCACTCTGCCCCACCAGGATCCGGGACCAGGGACCCACACTGGGAGCATGGGCCAGCAAGAGTGTCATGAGATCCAATCGTTTTAATCAGAGAACTTGTAGGTCTACAAAAAAAATCATGCAGTAAATGCAGAGTTCCCATACACCCCTTTCATACACACAGTTTTACCTGTTATTAACACTGTGCATTTGTGTGGTACCTTTGTAACAATTGATGAAACAATATTATAGTTATTCTATTAACTGTAGTCCATAATTTACACTAGGGTTCTCTGTGTTCTATAGTTCTATGGTTTTTTTGATTTTTTGTTTTAATTTTTATTGTGGTAACATTCATATAACCTAAAATTTCCCTTTAACCCTTTTGAGATTAGTGGTATTAATTGTACTACCACCACCACCATCCACTACGAAAACTTCCATCACCCCAAACAAAAACTTTGCACCAATTAAGCATTAACTTCCCATTCTCTAGGCCTCTAGTAAGCTGTTTTAGTTTTTGATTGTGAATTTGCTTATTCTAATTATTTTATCTCATTGAGATCAGACAGTATGTGTCCTTTTGCGTCTGGCTCGTTTCACTCAACATGACATCTCCAGGGTTCATCCATGTTGTCACATGAACCAGAACACTACTCCTTTTTATGGCTGCATAACATTCAACTATATGTATGTAGCACATTTATTTACCCATTCTTCTGTTGACCGACAAGGATTGCCTCTGTCTTCAGGGATTGTGGATAGTGCCACCAGTTCCTGTTGCTGTTTAGAGCCTCCAGGGGTCAGGGAGCCCAGAAGGGTCCTGAGGCCATATGTGTTTATATCTGTCCTTCTCAGACTTTCTTTCATTCATCTGAGATTCTCAACTGTTGTCTTCAGTGGCTAGGATCTGTTCTTTTGCATTGATGTAAATTTTCATTCTATGAATATGTACTGTTGGTGGGCTTTTGGGTTGGAACCCCCAGCCTCCTTCTTCCCCTACTCCCCACACCCCTCCCTCTATTACAAAATTTTCTACTTTTAATATTCTCCTACATTTTTTTTGGTATGCTTAGAAAAGTTTCTCCAGGGAATATATCTCAAAGTGAAATTGTAGAGTCACAGGAAGTGCACATACTTAGCTTTACTAGAACATGAAGACAATTTTAAAGTTCTTATACCAATGTGTTTCTTCTGCTCCTTAGCTTCACTGGTACTTGATGTCATCAGACCTCTAGGCTTTTGCCACATTGGTAGATGTAAAATGATAGCTCATGATGGTTTGCTTTTTAACTATTTAACCAGATTTAATAGTCAAATGATTAATAATAATAGATTCCAAGACAAAAGAGGCATGTGTACATTAAAGGAATCAGTACAGAAATTTACTGTATATGAAGTATTACTAAAACTTGCAAATGTTGGATGGTACAAAGGATACAGTGCTAATATAAACAGATTGTTTAAGTTAAGTGCTTAACATAAGCTGTTCATCCTATAACTAACAAGATATTTAAGAGACATAAAATATTTCCTATAAAAATAATTCTGTATGGTGTAGTGTACTTTATTCAGTGTATTTTAGGTGGTTTTCATATGTTCATTATTCTTCTTTTGATTCAGTGAATATATCTTCATCATGTTTCCATTTCCATTCCATCTGAAGCTCCACAAAAATCTAACTTGCTCACAATCATTTAAAGGAAGATGAAAGCAAGAGCAGCAGCTGTGGGAACAGCTGGGACAGTGTGTGCTTACAGGTGACTCTCAGATATGTGTTCCTCGTCACTAGGTACCATGGTATGCTATCAGCTTGCACCATGGTACCAAGTATCTCACTGAGGTCACCTCACAGAGCTGTCAATGTGATTTTTTTAATATCTCTCCACTGAGCAAGAGTAGAGTGGCCTACTGGATCCAAAACTGGTGACTGCTTACGGTTTACAGCAGAACATGTAGCTGCCATGCACCCTTTCCTAGAGATGGTGCGTCCTGTCTGCTGAGGTTGTTCCAGGGTGCGACCCAAGAATGCCTAAGCACCAGGGTAGCAACCAGGCTCCAAGGAGCCATGAAGCATCCTTGACACCAGGTCCTCTGCTGTGTCTGGCACAGAATTTCTGTAACGGCCACTCAGTGATATTTTTCCACTACTTATTTGTGCCATTATTTCCTCTAGTGTATTATTAGGGCCGTTTTCAAATAGAGTGTAACCTCTAGGCTCTGTAGAGGAGGACACCGAGACTCCGTTTATCACAAGCAGCCTCATAGCCTCGTCGTTTTAAAATCTCTAGGGCAGCAAAGTTTGCAATATAGCTAGGAGTCATTAGAAGACCATGTTCTGCTCCAAGTTATTTTACAAGGTCAAAATCACAAATTTAGATAGATTCTGGGTGAGCAGATTCACCTATGTAGAGAAGGTTGCTAGATTTCAAATCTCTGTGAACCACCCTTTGCGTGTGCAGATACGCAACAGTTTTTGGTTATAGTAAACAGGACAGCCCTGGCCTCTCCTTCATAGAAAATTTTCTAAGAATTTTATACAACAATTCACCTTCTTTCATAACTTCTGTTCACATACACATATTTTCCATCATTGTATGGAAAATTGTTTCCATTAGCATTGTGTCCATTAGCATAATGTTTGGTTGCTGTCCATAATGAAGGATTGCAGTTTCTTCTGTTGTATTACTTGCTTTTATGAATAATACTTACTGCTCATGATGGTTTTGTTTGCACTTTTACTAAAGAAATTGAGCGTTTATTCATGTTTATTGGCCATACGATTGTGTTTGTTGTTCTTTGTATTGCCCACTAAAATCTTTGCCCATTTTTTTATTGGGTGGGTTGCCATTTCCTTATTGATTCATTGGAGTTTTTTCTGTATTCAGACATTATACCTGTGATGTATACTGCACACATCATCTCCTAGTTTCTAGGCCTTGACTTTTCAGGCATTCTGGGATGTCAGAAGGTGACAAAAAAGCTACAATTTTTTTTCCTCAAGTTTTTTGTTGTGGTAACTAATATAGAGCGCAGAACTTACCATTTTAACTTAAACATGCAAGTGTATAATTCAGTAGTATGAAAAAGTTAATTTTAACATGATTGAATGTGTCTCTTTGTGTGTGTGTGTATGTTTGTGTGTGTGTGAGTTAATAAATTGTTGTCATAAGACCGTCTTCCTATATTATCTTCTATAGTTTTTTAAATTTGTCTTTTGTGTTTGTCTTTAAGCCATCTGGAATTGATTTTTATGTTGAGTATGGAGAAGTCCAATTTTATTTTCCTCACATGTGGATAGTCAGCTTTCCCAACTTCATTTATTATCTCTTCCCTCCATTCCCACTGATCCACAGTGACCATGCTGTCATAAAACAGATTTATTGAAATCTGTTCTGTTCCCTGGGTCAGTTTGTCTGTTCCTATACCATTACCATTCTCTCCTAATTGCTGTAGTTTTGTAATGCTCTTTTATTTTAATCAGATCTCCCCATCTTAGTTTTCATTAGCAGTATCTCAGCTAGCTGTTCTTGACCCTTCACAACTTACGTAAAAATTGGAGTCAGCTTATGTTCCACAAAAAAATTCGTTACTTTAATTAGAATGGCATTGAATCCACAGGTAAGTTTGGGGAGAATGTCATGAATTTTCAAGACCATGAACCTGACATTTCTGTTTTTTTTTTTTTAAGTTCTCTAATGCCTTGAATAAATGTTTACTAATTTGTTTCATAAAAGACTGCCTGTATCTGTTTAGATTTATTCATAGGCACTTTTTAAAAATGATGTTGCAAGAACATGTGTTTTCAAATTGAAGTCATGCATTCGATTTCTTATTAAATTGGTTTTTGTGTCTAGCAACCTTACTTAATGCTTATTAATTTTAATAATTTAGCTTATCTGTGAATGAAAGGCTTTTCCCACCATTAAATCTGCAAATTGAATCTAAATTTTAATTAATATGTTTTTTTTCCTATCTAAAAGTTCTGCTTGGTTCATTTTCACATCTGCTGGTTGCCTCTCTTCAAGCTTCTCTTTTCTTTCTTTTAATATTATAGGCATTGTTATTTGATATACAATTCTGGTAGGAACACTCTGACAGCCTGACTCTGCTGTCTGTTTCTGCTAGTTCATGGTGGTGATGCCTTGGGTTTTTTTGGTGTATTTTGCGATTTTGACTGTGAACTCATTCCTCAGAAGTTTATTCCTGCTAGATTCTTGGTAGCAAATTAGGAACACTTTAAGCAAAATTCTTGACTCGAGGGTTTTTGGCCCATGTGGTAGTCAGAATTAGGGCTGTAAACTTGTGAGAGGGCTGGTTTATAATTATGTATTTCCAAAGATTTTTGTTGCTGTTTTGAGAAGTCTCCTTTACTCATACAATTTTGCAATCCCCTAGGAAGTGGTTTTGGCCCACCCATGATTCACTAAGGATGTGAATCAGCTTTATGCAGCACCTCTTTTAGTTGACTCCCATCTCCAGCAGGCCTCAGGCTTTGCTTCCTGTCCTGTATCCTGCTACTTTAAAGAGTCTAAGTCTAGATTTTACCTGTTTTGGACAGGTGCCCTCAAGCTGCCTTTAGTGCTTCTTGTTAACTCATCAAGGCACTTAAAAACATGTTTAATATTTTATCAAACATTTTAAATATTTTTACCAAGAGTGGAAATCAGAGTGATGAGTCCAGCCTAAAGTTGGACATTCCCGTATTATTTCACTATGTTGTTTCTAGTCATTTTTGAAAGGAAATGTGGGGTTAAATTAACATCTTAAAAATTTATAAGTATGAAATGAAATAGCTGCTAATTATAGATTTCTTTTTTATAGGTGTCAGCTGTGATGCATGTTTAAAAGGAAATTTTCGAGGTCGCAGATATAAGTGTTTAATTTGCTACGATTACGATCTTTGTGCATCTTGTTATGAAAGTGGTGCAACAACAACAAGGCATACAACTGACCACCCAATGCAGTGTATATTAACAAGGGTAGATTTTGGTAAGTATTTAATTAATAATTTTAATGGTTTGTCATTTCAAACTTTGTGCATATGTATGTGAAGAACAGAGGCAACATGTTCTAAAGCTGTCCCTCATAACATACATGTTGTGACCCCAAATTCACTAAAAGTAAAACCAATCTTTTATATTCTAAACAATTCTCTCTCATAATCAGTGCACTTTTTTATGAAAGCTACACCTAAAGATACACAGTTTACAAGGTATGAAATTGAAGTCATTCACAATAGTCCACCTGTTATATGATTCCATTCATATGAACGAAAATAGGAAAATGAATAGAGGCAGAAATTATGTTAATAGTTGCTTAGGGCTGGGTGGGGGCAATAGAAAATATGGGATCTCTTTCTGGCAATGAAAATGTTCTGAAATTGTGGTGTGATAGTTGCATATATCATTATATTAAATACTAAAAATATACTAAAACTCATTACATTGTTCATCATAAATGGATGATTTATATCTCACTAAAGCTGCCTTAAAAAAAGAAAGGTAAGCTGTGAATTGGTAAATTGCGTTGTGTTAAATGTTTAAGTCCTAAAGATATTATCAAATTATATCAAATGTGGGAGGAAGGCATAAAAGAAATAAGTTTGATGGGAGTATTAAGTTAGAACATTCTAAGGTTCTTGTATTGTTCAAGAAGAGGATGAAGATTCTGATTACTTGAGGCTCTGTTAAATATACACAAAGACAGATAAGGTGGTAGAAATAAATGGAAATAGACAAACCAGGTCAAATAAAAAGTATGTATTTCAGAAATAAACCAGAGTATATCGTTCATATTTATAACTATAAATGAACTAAATTTCTCCAGTTACAAGACAACAGATTGGATCATAGATAAAATGAGCCACTCCAACAGATTTTATTATGAGTGGAATCTAGATAATTTAAGACATGTGAAAGAATCTTTAAAATAGTAGAGTGTTCAGGTAAACCCTTTATCCAGTTTCCCCTGAAGTTAACATGGTGCTGTTCTGTTAATTAAAGGCCAGCCTTTACTCACATTTCCTCAGTTTTCCCTCAAATGTTGTTTCCATTCCAGGATTGACTCTAGGAATGCCAAATTACATTTACTCGTCTCTTCTTAGTCTTCTCTAGTCAAGTTTCCTCAGTCTTTCCTTGTCTTTTTGTGAAGAATATGACCAGTTAACGTGCCTTAGTTGGACTTCACTGAGTGTGGTCTTGTGATTGGCTTGAGGCCATGCTTTATTGGGAGGGTACTACCACAGTGGTGCCATGCCATGCCCAGTACTTCACATCACAGTCCGTGTAGTATGCCTCGTGACGGGCTATGTCAGCCTTAATTATTTGGTTTCCACTGTGAAATTACTATTTTCCCATTTGTAACTAGTAAATATTTATTTTGAGGGAGAGGCTTTGAAATATGCAAAGATCCTGTTTCTCCTTAAGCTTCTGCCCACCATCCGCCCATTGGTGGATCTCCCCTGAAGCACTTATTACCATGGTATCCTGGTGATTTTTTTATTTCCTTCATTCCTTCTTTATTTGTTGGAAATGCTCTATAAGGAAAGGTTGTCCCTTCACCCTCACTTAGTTTATTAGTCAATTACTTAGTTATATCAATATAGACGCAGATAACTTTTTTTTTATTCTTTGAGTTATATTATTGGGAGTAATAGGAACTAAAAGTACAAGAAATAAAAAATATATAAAAGGTTGTTATTAATAACAGATAAAACAGTTGATCTGGATAAATCCATCTGGAAAAAGTAGTTTGACATTTGTATATATTTGGAACATAGCCTCAAAATATGTAAAGTAATCATAAAGAGAAAATTTCAAACCATTCATAATTATAGAAAGTTTTAAAATAATTATTTTGATAACTCGGTAAATTAAATGAAAGTAAGTTTGCTAAAGCTGTCAGAATGCAGTATACCTGAAATGGAATGGCTTTTTAAAAAGGAATTTAGTACATTACCAGTTTGTAGTTGTAAGTCCATGAAAATGTCCAAATTTAAGGTGCCAACAAGAGGTTCCCTTCACTGAAGAAAAGTTGATGCCATCCAGAGCACCTCTATCAGCTGGGAAGGCACATGGCTGACATCTACTAGTCTCTTGCTCCTGGGCTCTGTGTTTTCAGCCTCTGAGGGGATTCCTAACTTGGCTTCTGTGGGCCTTCACTTACCTCCTCTGGCATACAACTCTGGGTTCTGGCTTAGCGTCTTACTGGAAGGTACATGGTAACATCTCCTAGGTTCAGCCTGCGTCTGTGCATCTGCTATCAGCACTCATAGCATCTCCAAACATCCATGTCTCTATCAGCTCTGAAAGCAACTGTTTTCCAAGCAACATCTGCTCTGAGGTTTCTCCAAAATTTCACCCCTTTTAAAGGACTGCAGTAAACTAATCAAGACCCACTTTGAATGGGTGGGGTCACCTTGATCTAATCGAAAGGTCACGCCCACATTTGGGCGTGTCATGCCTCCATGGAAGTAATCCATTCAGAGTTTAAACCCTAAGTGGTGGGTTTGGCTCTACAAAATTGGATCAGGATTAAAACATGTCTTTTCACGGGTGCATAATAGATTCAAACTGGTACATTCTACCCTGTGGACCCCAAAAAGACATGTTCTTTCCATATGAAATACATTCATTCCATTACAATATCACAAAAGCCTTAAATCATTTCAGTAACAATACAAATAACCATAGAAAGTAAAAAAAACAGTACAAAATCTCATCAAAGTCAGCTATAGCCATGGTCTGTTCTTAATGCAAAAAATTCTTCTCTGGCTGTGAACCTGAAAAACTCAGAACAGGTTATCTACTTCCAATATACAAAGGAGGGACAGTCATAGGATGCATGTTTCCACTGTCACAGGGAGAAATTGAAAGGTAAACCAGAATCATTGGACCGAAACAGTTCTAAAAACCTGCAGGGCAAACTCCATCAGATTTCAAAGTCTGGGAGTTATTTATCCTTTGGGCTTCAGAAAGCAGCAGTCCCACCCTTTCCAAGGGCCTATGCAGCAACTCTGCTCTCTTTTCAAATGCTGGGATGGGATGTGTAACACTGGGGTATATTGTAGGGACTCAACCTTTTTCTCGGCTCCACCCTCTCCAAGCTTCCAGGCAGCAGCCAGGATCTCGTCCCTCTCCAGGGCACATGCTCAACCCCTCCAGAGCAGTGGAATGGAAACCAGGCTACCCCCAATCCCCGGTTTATGCACTCCACCCTCTCTGAGGCCTGGGGTGGCAAAATTTTTCCTGAGCAGAACTCTTCTAGAAGGCCTGCGCTCTGCCTTTTGGGGCAAGCTCACCCTCTCCATGTGCATGGGTGGATCCACTTTCCTCACCCAAGGTTTCTTGGCTTCAGACCTTAGCTTCCAGGGTTCTGCTGCTGAGGTCATTTTTCCTTCCCTTTGTCCCTGTTCTGTCCCTTTTAGTCTGGATTGGCAGTGGTTCCGTTTACACAGATCCCGCAGCACTTTTGTCGGTTTTCTATGTAGTATGTGGGGATCATAACCATCAGAAAATAGGACTTCTACAAATCCTTTGTGGATAATTCCCTTTCCATCCCTGGCTTTTCTTGAAATGGCTGACTGTTTCCTTGTTTGGTCAAATCCTCATGTGGGGCCCTATTCACTGGGGTCTCACTTTCTGGAAGCCCAGAATTTTCCAGACCATTAATTTCTGATTTCTTTGTACCCAAGTTTTCAACTTATCTCTTCTCTCATATTTCACTATAAGCTGCAAGGAGCAACCAGACTGCATTTTCCACATTTAGTTTGGAAATTTCCTCTGCTAATATCCAAGTTCCTCACTCTCAGATTCTGTCTTCCATTCACAAAGATTCCTTTCCTTCCACCCTTCCACCTTGCAATGACATGTTCATTTCTGCCCTGAAGTTTCTCCAAAATGTTGCCCCTTTTTAATGGCTGTAGGAAACTAATCAAGATGTACCTTGAATGGATGGAATCACAACTCCATCTAATCAAAAGGTCACACCCATATTTGGGTGTGTCACATATCCATGGAGATTATCCACTTGAACTTTAAACCCTAAGTGAGGTCTGGCCCCATAAGATTGGGTCAGTATTAGAACTTTTCTGGGGTGCATAATAGATTCCATCCAGCATTGTAAGATTTGCAGACTTGATCTTATAAAATAAAATATTGTTTCTAACATTTTGAAAGTACGATAATTTTTTTCTAACACACATAAAAATATTGTGAAAATTGAGAATATGGAGGCCTCAGAGCTATCCTCAACAGATTTCAAAGAGTTGTTATAATACCAGCTACATTCTCAGAAAACAGTGCAATTAAATAGGAGTCACTGCATTTAAAAAAAAAAAAAACTAGCTAAATCCCTTATTTGAAACTTGAAAAGGGTACTTTTAAACTAGTCATGGGTCAGGAAAAATCATAATGGAAATTATAAAACACTAAGGACTAAACAATAGCAAAAATACTTGTGGGAAACAGCTAAAATTATTTAGTGGAAATTCCCTAGCTTTAAACTCACATTGGAAAAGAGAGCCCTGATTAATGATTAAGCATCTGGCTTAGTAAGGGTATACTTGGAATAGTAGAATAAATTCAAATGAAGTAAAAGGAGGGATATAATACAAATAAAAAGAAAGAAAATATACAGTAAAGTTGGCTCTTCAAAAAAACTAATAAAATAGACATGCCTCTGGCCCAATTGAGCAAGAAAAAAAAGAGAGAGAAGGCACAAATGCCAGTATTAGAGATTTAAAAGGATATATAACTTGACATGCTACAGAGATCAAGCAGACACTTTACCAAAACTGAATAAAAAAGAAATTGAGAATTTGAATAAAACAGTCCCTCAAAGTAAAGACAACATAAGAAGGAAAAATTATGAGCCCGACTTACTCATGAACATGGATGCAAAAATGATAAACAAAATTATCAGCTAATTAAATCCAACAATGTAAAAAAATTTTTTATTTCAAGGTCTAGAAAGGTTCTCTCAGGAATTTAAACATGCTTTAATCTTGGAAAGTTGAAGAATTTATAATATAAACAGATTGAAGTACATACAAAATAATAACTGATTATAAAATTCATGGTAAAAATTCTTAGGAAGCCATACATAGAAAGAGCCCTGATAAGGGCATCTCCCCCAAAAAAACTACACCAAACATCATAATTAATGGTTAAGTGTTGAAAGTTAGCTTACAAGGATTCTTGGTATCATTACAGTGACTCAGCATTCCACCATAGCCAGTGTAATAAGACAAGAAAAAGAAATGAAGAACATACTTATTGGCTAAAAACAATCAAAACTCTATTTGCAGATGGTATGATGGTTTTGTAGTAACAAAAAGAAAATGCTATACATTCACTATTGAAATTAAGAGTTTAGCAAAGTTGCTGAATACAAAATCAACATGTAAAAGTCAGTTGTGTCTCTGTATATTTGCAACCATCAAGAAACATTTCTTTAAAAGATGCAATTTCCATTAGTAATTAAAAATCTAGACCTATATACAGGAAAATTTTTTGCTTTGAGATATGTCCAAAAAGATCAAAACAAATGGAGAACTATAACATGTTTTTGGCTAGAAAGACTCAATTTTATAAGTGTCAATACTCTCTAAATCAGTCTTTAGATTCAGTGCATTTCCAGTCAATATCCCAGTGGACTTTTTCACCAAAACCTGGAAATTTGAAACCCTTAAGACTTTTGTGGAAGTGCAAAGGGCCAAGGATAGTCCAGCAAATAGTGAATTGGTTTGTCTTAGCAGGTATCCTAAAAGTTAGAAATAAACCCATACGTATATGGAAATTTGACTTACATAAAGCAGGTATTGCTTATGGGGAAGGAAAGGCCATTTAATAAATTGCTTATCTGTAACAATAAAATAAAATTGGCCTTCTCTTTCAAACCCTATTCAGAAAATCTGTTCCAAGTATATTAAAGACTTGAGGGTGAAAGGCAAAAATGATCATTTAGGAGAGAGAATATTATTAGTATTTTTTTTTTACGTGGGCAGGTACTGGGAATCGAACCCGGGTCCTCTGGCATGGCAGGCAAGCATTCTTGCCTGCTGAGCCACCGTGGCCCGCCCAAGAGAGGGAATATTTTATGAGGTAGGGTGGGAAACCATTTCTTAAATACAAAGACCAAAAAAGGAAAAGGATGTGGTGAGTTTGTTCAACCTATTATTTTCTTGTTTTTGTAAAATGGGAAAAGAGTTGTAGAGATAAGAGGGAGGAAAGAGTAGCATTGGTAATGTCTTAGCTTATTAGTTGAATGGCTTTTAATTTATATTTATGTTATCCTTCAGTAAATCAGATACATTTTTATGATGCCAGAAAATGTAATCTAATACCCAGGGGTTAAAAGAAAAACAAGAAAAGAGAATTTAAAAGGTGAGCTCCATACAATAGAATATTATTCAGCTACAGAAAGAGATTAAGAGCTGATACATGCTACAACATGGAAAACCTTAAACAACATTATGCTAAGTGACAAATGCCAGACACAGGCCAAGCATATATGATGCCATCTACATGAAATGTCCAGAACAGGCCAGTCCCTGGAGACAGAAAGTGGGTCCGTGATTGCCAAGGTCTGGGGAAAGTGTGAGATGCTGAGTGACTTTTTCTGGGTTTGGGGTTTCTTTTTAGGTTGATGGAAATGTTCTGGAGCTAGATAGTGGTGGTGGTGCACAGCTGTGTGAATATACTAAAAACCACTGAATTTTACACCTTAAAAGGGTGAATTTCATTGTATATGGATTATATCAAAATTTTGTTTTAAAGGGTAGATGACTCTTGTTTAAAACATTTCTCAGCAACCAAGAAGACAGTAGGATAGGAGCACTTAAATACATTAGGTTTATATATTATTTTCAGATTGTTAAGTATGTGTTTGTTTTCTCACCCCAATTTTGTGGTAAGTTCTTTGAAATCTAGAACCGTTTATTTCTTGTTCTCTCTCTCTTTTTTTTAATTGATCCATAATTCACATACCATAAAATTTGTCCATTTAAAATACACAGTTTAGTATTTTTTTAAAGCGTGTTCACAGAGTTGTGGCTCCATCACTGCAATTAATTTTAGAACATTTTCATTACCCTAAAAAGAAACCTTATACACCCTGGCTATCATCAACCATCCAATCCTTCATTTTTTCCAGCCTTAGGCAACCACTAATCTACTTTGCATCTCTACAGATTTGACTATTCTGGACATTTCATATAATGGAATCAAACAATATGTGGCCCTCTGCAACTGGCTTCTTTTACTTAGCATATTAATTGTTTGATTCACATAGCATGTATTGGTACTTCATTCTCCCTTTTTTAGCAGAATCATTGTATGGATACACAGCATTTTGTTTATTCCTCATTTGACGGACATTTAGGTTGTTTCTGCTTTTTGACTAATATGAATAATACTGCTATAAAACTTCATGTTTAAGTTTTTATGTGCATGTATATTTTCATTTCTGTTGGATATACCAAGGAGTGGAATTGTGAGGTCATATGATAACTTGGTGTTTAAGATTCAAGGATTGCTAGACTGTTTTTCAAAGCATCTACACTGTTTTACATTCCCACCAGCAGTGTAGAGGGTTCCAGTTTCTCCTAATCCTCACCACACTTGTTATTCTCTATCTGTCTTTTTGATTGTCACTGTCAGTAGTGAATGGGAATGGTATTCCATTGTGACTGTGATTTGCATTTCCCTGTTGGCTAATGGTGTTGCGCATCTTTTCTTGTGCTTACTGGCCATTTGTATATGTTCTCTAGAGAAATGTTTGTTCAAGTCTTTACCCATCTTTAAATTGGGTTATGTGTCTTTTTATTATTGTGGTACAAGAGTTTATATATTCTAGTCCTTTATCACATATATTTTTGTAGATCTTTTCTCCCATTCAGGGATTTGTGTTTTTATTTTTTTGTTGTTGTTAGTAATAGTTAATTTTTTGTTTGTTTATTTAATTTTTATTAAAACAAACAAAAAGTCTCATACTCTTTATCGCACTATCATCAACACTTAGCTTTGGTGTAGTGCCTTTGTACAATTCATAAAAGAATATTACAATGTTGTGTTAATTATAGCCCTTAGTTTGCATTAATGTATTTTTTCCCATATACCACCCTATTATTAATACCTTTTAGTAGTGATGTGCATTTTTTCTAGTTCAGGTAAGAACTTTCTTATATTTGTAGAATTAAACTTCGTCGTCCTCCACTCTAAGTTTTGCTAAGTTCAAGTTTTTATCTTCTAGCTTTCCTTCTAGTGATATGCACAACCCTAGCCTTCTTCCTTCAACTCTACTCAAACTCAGCTTTGTTATTTACACTAACAGTATTGTGCTACCATCACAGAGTATTGTGCTATCCATTGCCAAACTTCTACAATCAATCTTATTAAGCATTCTGTACTCATTAAGCATCAGTTTCCCAACTGCTAGCTTCTTTCTATCTTCTGATAACCTGTGCTCTCAAATAACTCCCAGAGTTTGCGCGTTATAGTTAGTTCATATTAGTGAGACCATACAGTATTTGTCCTTATGGTTCTGGCTTGTTTCACTCAACATAATGTCCTTACAGTTCATCCATGTTGTTACATGCAAAAACTGTAACATTATAATTTTTTTTCAGTAATTGTAACACAGGCACTATACCAAATTTAAATGTCAATAACAGATATAATGGATTTTTTTTGGAAGAAATGGAAATGTTCCTGTACTGACCATGATAGTGAATGCATAACTGTAATTATACTAGGATCTCTGGATTCAACACTTAGGGTGGATTGTATGGTATATTAATAATACTACTAAAAAATTAAAACTACAAGTGCTGGAGAGGATGTGAGAAAGATGCACATTTATTCACTGTTGGGAATGTAGAATGGTGCAGCCATTGTAGGAAGCAGTTTGGCAGTTCCTCAGGTAGCTGAATATAGAATTGCCATATGATCCTGCAATCCCATTACTAGATATATACTTAGAAGAAGTGAAAGCAGGGACACAAATAGACATTTATACACTGATGTTTGTGGCAGCATTATTCACGATAGCTGAGGAATGGAGGTGGCCCAAGTGCACTAACTGATGAGTGGATGGGCAAACTGGCGTATACATATGATGGAATATTGTGCAGTTTGAGGAAGGAATGAAGACATGTTTTTACTTTCTTGATGGTGTCCTTTGCAGAAAAAAATTAAATTTAATGATGTCATTTGCTATTTTTGTCTTTTGTTTTGCTTTTACGGTTATCTCAAAACCATAGCCTAATTCAAGGTCACAAAGATTTACACCTATTTTCTTCTAAGAGTTTGTTTTAGGTTTTATGTATATGTCCTTCATCCATTTTTAGTTTTTCTTTTTTAAATATGGAATGAGGTAGAGGTCCAGATTCATCCTTTTGCATGTGGATATCTGGATGTTCCCCACACTACTCGTTGAAAAGACTTCCTTCCCCCAGTGAACTGTCCTGACATCCTTGTTGAAAGTCAGTTGGCCATCAAGGTGAAGGTTACTTCTGAACTCTCAGTTCTGCTCCATTGATCTATATGTCTGTCCCGATTACTGTAGCTCTGTAGAAAGTTTTTAAATTGAGAACTTTGAGTCCTCCAACTTTGTTCTTTTTCAAGATTGGATTGTTTCTGGCTCCTTGAATTTCCATATGAATTTTAGTAACAGTTTGTCAGTTTCTGCAAGGAAGCCATCTGGAATTCTGCTATAGATTGCATTTGCCATCTGTCAATCAATTTGGGAAGTATTGCCACCTTAACAACATTAAGTGTTCTGATCCATGAACGTGGGATGTCTTCCCATTTATTTTGATTTTCTTTAATTTCTTTCAACAACATTTTGTAGTTTTTAGAGTATTAGTTTTACACATCTTTTAAGTATTTTATTCTTATAGTGTAAATGGAATTGTTTTCTTAATTTTCAGATTTTTACTTGCAAAAGTACAGAAATATAATTTATTTTTATTTATTGATATTTTATCCTACAACATTGGTGAACTCATCTATTCTAATAGTTTTTTTAGGTGATTCCTTAGAATTTTCTTTAAACAAGATCACGTCATCTGCAAATGGAGATCACTTTTTTTCTCTGTCCAGTTTGGATGCCTTTTTATTTCATTTTCCTCCCTATGTGCTCAGTGTAGAAACTCCAGTACATACAGTGTTAACAAGAAGTGGCAAGAGCAGTCATCCTTGTCTTATTCCTGATTTTCGGAGGAAAGCATTGAGTCTTTACATTAAATATGATGTTTGCTGTGGGTTTTTTTTTTTTAATAGATTCCTTTGTCAGATGGAAGAAATTTTCTTTCTTATGGATTTGTCCCCACCTATCCAAAATTCACCTGTCAAAATTGTGCACTTAATAACTGGTAAATATATTAGTGATGGGTAAATACATATGTAGTGTGTCTCCCTGAAAATGAATATGAGCCATTTGTACAATTAACACTTTTATTCCATGTTCTTTTCTCACAGTACCTTTATTTGTCTTTTGTTTCATGTTAAATAGTACAGTAGTTTCCAGTAGTGAAGTAGCATAGCATACTAAATATACTCTCATTTTCTTTTATGTAACTTTAAGGAGAAAAACAAGCTTATTCCCTGAAATATACTAATGAGGTAAACAAAGTATCCCTGCACCCTCGCCAGCTATTTATTCCTTCACTTACCAAGTGGGGCAGAGCGTGTTGTTGTAGTGCTCCCTTCAAGCCAGCATCTCCACAAACTGGAGTCCTCGGGGTCGGACTGCTTTGAGAATTGTGTGTTCCACAGACAGGTGGATGTATCTGCGGGCTGGCATATTGATCCTGGTCTTCTGAGCTTCCCTCTAAGCAGTAGCATTCTCTTCATAACACCCTGCTCATCTGTGCCTGAATAACGGCACACCTACAGTCCATACAGACATGAGGAAAAGAAGAAATTACTGTGAAATCATGGATGTGTCAGAATTAAATGAAAGGGAGGGAAACTTGTTTGCTCTTAAGATTATGGTAGTAGAGGTTGAGCCAAGGTGGCAGCTTTACAAGGTGTGGGATTTAGTTCGTCTTCCAGAACAGCTACTAAATAACCAGGAACAGTACAGAACAGCTCCTGGGGCCACGTCAATGACCAGACACACAGCGTACCCCAGTCTGGACCAGCTGGACTGGCTTCGAACCCACCCAGAACCGTGAGTTTCCCAAGCCACAGCGGCCGACACCCCTCCCCCGCAGGCTTCTTCCCAGAGGGGAAAGGAAAGAGACTTTACCAGCAGCAGGGGCTGAGCACAACTAAGCTTCAAGTGTGGAATGAATTCACAATTTCTGACTACTAAAAATAGGACCCCAGCTCAGGTGAACCTGGTCAAAGCAGAGGTCACTGATTTTTGCTCCGACGCCAAGGGGGCAGGGCTGATGGAAAAAGAAAAAAAAAGAAACAGGTTTTTGTGGCTGTGTTTCTACATAGGCTTGACTGCCTTTGGATACAGTGGCAGGGCTTCTCAGGCTGCATCTGCCCCAGGCACAGGCAGAAACAAGCTTATTTGAAAGCTTGTCTGGAGCCTGTGCCTTCCCCAGGGAAGGGGTAAGGCCCAACTCAGGTAGACTCCCTCCCTCAGGAATTCAGACCCCAGGGCTTGGTAACTTGAAGCCATTAAAACCAGCTTACAACCTCTCCTCTGTCTCCACCATGCCCCCAGTATGGAGAGTCTGCCAAAGTTAAAGGTACCACATCATCTTATGGTGGTGGGACCTGCAGGCAGACAAGAGCCATATATTGGGCAGGATAAGAAAAACAGAGTCCAGAGACTACACAGGAAAGTCTTTCAACCTGCTGGGTCTCACCCTCAGGGAAAACTGACGCAGGTGACTCTTTCCTCCTGACATGAGACTAGTGTGGTCTGGGAAAATCCGGCTGGAGTCTATAATACATAAGTAGACCCTCCTAAGGGGTGGGGCGGGGCGGGGGGAGACACCATACAGGCAGGGCAAGAAGCTAGAAAACAAGAACTGAAAAATTCTCCTCTGTTAAGCAAAACCTGAGCTAGTGGTCCAGAAAAAGCTGAACTGCATGTCAAAGAATAGACAGACAACAAATTCATCAAGTAAGAAAACCTAGGTAAAAGAAGTGAAAACAATCTCCAGAATAAACTAATTAAGGTAATTAAATGCCTAGACGCCAGCAAAAAAATAACAAATCACACGAGGAAAATTGAAGATATGGCCCAGTCAAAGGAACAAACCAACAATTCAGATGAGATACAGGAGTTAAAACAATTAATTCACAATGTACGAACAGACATGGGAAACTTCGTCAAAAATCAAATCAATGAATTGAGGGAGGATATAAAGAAGGCAAGAAATGAACAAAAAGAAGAAATGGAAAGTCTGAAAAAAGAAATCACAGAAGTTATGGGAATGAAAGGCACAGTAGAAGAGATGGAAAAAACAATGGAAACCTACAATGGTAGATTTCGAAAGGCAGAAGATAGGATTAGTGAACTGGAGGATGGAACATCTGAAATCCAACAAGCAAAAGAAACTATAGGGGAAAAAATGGAAAAATATGAGCAGGGACTCAGGGAATTGAATGACAATATGAAGCGCACAAAATATACGTGTTGTGGGTGTCCCAGAAGGAGAAGAGAAGGGAAAAGGAAGAGAAAAAGTAATGGAGGAAATTATTACTGAAAATTTCCCAACTCTGATGAAAGACTTAAAATTACAAATCCAAGATGTGCAGGGTACCCCAAAGAGAATAGATCCAAATAGGCATACTCCAAGACACTTATTAATCAGAATGTCAGAGGTCAAAGAGAAAGAGAGAATCTTGAAAGCAGCAAGAGAAAAGCAATCCATCACATACAAGGAAAGCCCAATGAGACTATGTGTAGATTTCTCAGCAGAAACCATGGAGGTGAGAAGACAGTGGTATGATATATTTGAATTACTAAAAGAGAAAAACTGCCAACCAAGAATTCTATGTCCAGCAAAATTATCCTTCAAAAATGAGGGAGAAATTAAAACATTTTCAGACAAAAAAAAATCACTGAGAGAATTTGTGACCAAGAGACCAGCTCAGCAAGAAATACTAAAGGGAGCACTAGAGGCAGATACAAAAAGACAGGCGAGAGAGGTGTGGAGAAGAGTGTAAAAAGGAAAACTATCAGTAAACGTAAAAAGAACAAAAACTAGTATGACATATAAAATCCAAAAGGCAAAATGTTAGAACAAAGTTCAGCCCTTAAAATAATAACACTAAATGTTAATGGATTAAACTCCCAAATCAAAAGACATAGACTGGTAGAATGGATTTAAAAACAGGACCCATCTATATGCTGTCTACAGGAAACACATTTTAGACCCAAGGATAAGCGTAGGTTGAAAGTGAAAGCTTGGGAAAAGATATTTCATGCAAATAACAATCAGAAAAGAGCAGGAGTAGCTATACTAATATCCAACAAATCAGACTTCAAATGTAAAACAGTTAAAAGAGACAAAGGACACTGTATTAATAAAAGGAACAATTCAACGAGAAGACATAACAATCATAAATATTTGTGCACTGAGCCAGAATGCTCCAAAATACATGAGGCAAACACTGAAAACACTGAAAAGATAAATAGACACATCTACCATAATAGTTGAAGACTTCAATTCCCCACTCATTATTGTACAGAACATCTAGACAGAGGATCAAGAGAAACAGAGAATTTGAATACTACAATAAATGAGCTAGACTTAACAGACATTTATAGAACATTACACCCCACAACAGCAGGATACACCTTTTTCTCAAGTGCTTATGGATCATTCTCAAGGATAGACCATGTGCTGGGTCACAAAGCAAGTTGCAATAAATTTAAAAAGATTGAAATCATACAAAACACTTTTTCAGATCATAAAGGAATGAAGTTGGAAATCAGTAATAGACAGAGGGTCAGAAAATTCACAAATATATGGAGGTTCAACAACACACTCTTAAACAACCATTGGTTCAAGGAAGAAATTACAAGAGAAATCAGTAAATATCTTGAGGCAAATGAAAATGAAAACACAACATATCAAAATTTATGGGAGGCAGCAAATGCAGTGCTAAGAGGGAAATTTATTGCCCTAAATGCTTATATCAAAAAAGAAGAGCAAAAATCGAGGAATTAACTGTCCACTTGGAAGAACTAGAGAAAGAACAGCAAATTAACCCCAAAGCAAGTAAAAGGAAAGAAATAATGAAGATTAGAGCAGAAATAAATGAAATTGAGAACATGAAAACAATTGAGAAAATCAGCAAAACCAGAAGCTGGTTCTATGAGAAAATCAGTAAGATTGATGGACCATTAGCAAGTTTGACAAAAAGAAGAGAGAGCATGCAAATAAATAAGGTCAGAAATGGAAGAGGAGACAAAACCAGTGACCCCACAGAAATAAAGGAAGTAATGACAGGATACTATGAACAACTTTATGCTAATAAATATGACAGTGTAGTTAAAATGGACAACTTTCTAGAAAGGCATGAACAGCCAACTTTGACTCAAGAAGAAATAGACAACCTCAGCAAACCAATCACAAGTAAGAAATTGAATCAGTCATTACGAAGCTCCCCAAAAAGACAGGTCCAGGACCAGATGGCTTCACATGTGAATTCTACCAAACATTCAAAAAAGAATTAGCACCATCCCTGACCAAACTCTTCAAAAAAATTGAAGAGAAGGGAAAGCTACCTAACTCATTCTATGAAGCCAACATCACCCTCATACCAAAGTCGGACAAAGATATTACAAAAAAAGAAAACTACAGACCAATCTCTCTAATGAATATAGATGCAAAAATCCTCAACAAAATTCTAGCAAATCAAATCCAGCAACACATTAAAAGAATTATACATCATAACCAAGTAGGATTCATCCCAGGTATGCAAGGATGGTTCAGCAAAAGAAAATCAGTTAATGTAGTACACCATATCAACAGATCAAAGCAGAAAAACCACATGATCACCTCGATTGATGCAGAAAAGGTATTTGGCAAAATTCAACATCCTTTCCTATTGAAAACACTTCAAAGGATAGGAATAGAAGGAAACTCCCTCAAAATTATAAAGGGAATATATGAAAAACCCACAGCTAACATCATCCTCAATGGGGAAAAACTGAAAACTTTCCCCCTAAGATCAGGAACAAGACAAGTATGTCCACTATCACCACTGTTATTCAGCATTGTGTTGGAAGTTCTAGCCAGAGCAATTATACAAGAAAAAGAAATACAAGGCATCAGAATTGGAAAGGAGGGAGTAAAACTCTGTTTGCAGATGGTATGATACTATATGTCGAAAACTCTGAAAAATCCACAGCAAAACTGCTAGAGCTAATAAATGAGTACAGCAAAGTGGCAGGTTACAAGATCAACATTCAAAAATCTGTAGTGTTTCTATACACTAGTAATGAACAGACTGAGGGGGAAGTCAAGAAAAGAATTCCATTTACAATTGCAACCAAAAGAATAAAATATTTAGGAATGAATTTAACTAAAGAAACAAAAGACCTCTAGAGAGAAAACTACAAGAAATTGTTAAAAGAAACCACAGAAGACCTAAATAGATGGAAGGGCATACCATGTTCATGGATTGGAAGACTAAATATACTTAAGATATCAGTTTTACCTAAATTGATTTACACATTCAATGCAATACCAATTAAAATCCCAACAACTTACTTTTCAAAAATAGAAAAACCAATAACCAAATTTATCTGGAAGGGCATGGTACCCCGAATAGCTAAAAGTATCCTGAGGAAAAAAAAAATGAAGTTGGAGTTCTACTGCTACCTGACTTTAAGGCATATTACGAAGCTACAGTGGTAAAAAGAGCATGGTACTGGCATAAAGATAGATATACTGACCAATAGAATAGGATAGAGTGTTCAGATATAGACCCTCTTATCTATGGACAGTTAATCTTTGATAAGGCAGTCAAGCCAACTCACCTGGGACAGAACAATCTCCTCAATAGATGGTGCCTAGAGAAGTGGATATCCATATGCAAAAGAATGAAAGAGGACCCATATCTCACACCCTATACAAAAATTAACTCAAAATGGATCAAAGACCTAAACATTAGATCTAAGACCATAAAGCAGTAGAAGAAAATATAGGAAAATGTCTTATAAATCTTATGCTAGGAGGTGGTTTCCTAGACCTTACACATCAAGAGAGTAAAAAGACAGCCTACACAATGGGAGACGATATTTGGAAATGATGTATCAGATAAAGGTCTAGTATCCAGAATTTATAAAGAGATTGTTCAACTCAACAACAGAAAGACAGCCAATCCAATTACAAAATGGGCAAAAGACTTGAATAGACACTTCTCAGAAGAGGAAATACAAATGGCCAAAAGGCACATGAAAAGATGCTCAACTTTCCTGGCTATTAGAGAAATGCAAATCAAAACCACAGAGAGATATCATCTCACACCCACCAGAATGGCCATTATCAATAAAACAGAAAATGACAAGTGCTGGAAAGGATGTGGAGAAAGAGGCACATTTATCCACTGTTAGTGGGAATGGCAAATGGTATAACCGCTGTGGAAGGCAGTTTGGTGGTTCCTCAAAAAGCTAAATATAGAATTGCCATATGACCCAGCAATACCATTGCTAGGTATCTACTCAAAGGACATGAGGCAAGGACACAAACGGACAGTTGCACACCAATGTTTATAGCAGCATTATTTACAATTGCAAAGAGATGGAAACAACCAAAATGTCCATCAACAGAGGGTGGCTAAACAAACTGTGGTATATACATACAATGGAATATTAGGCAGCTGTATGACAGAATAAAGTTATGAAGTATGAAACAATATGGATGGACCTTAGGACATTATGCTGAGTGAGATTAGCCAGAAACAAAAGGACAAATACTGTATGGTCTCACTGATATGAACTGACATTAGTGAATAAACTTGGAGAATTTCATTGGTAACAGAGACCATCAAGAGAGAGAAATAGGGTAAGATATTGGGTAATTGTAGCTGAAAGAATACAGATTGTGCAACAGGACTGAATGTAAAAACTCAGAAATGGACAGCACAATACTACCTAATTGTAATACAGTTATGTTAAAACACTGAATGAAGCTGAATGTGAGAATGATAGAGGATAAAGGGGGCACAAATGAAATCGGAAAGAAAGATAGACAATAAAGATTGAGATGGTATAATCTGGGAATGCCTAGAGTGTATAATGATAATGACTAAATGTACAAATTTTAAAAATGTTTTTGTATGAGGAAGAACAAAGAAATGTCATTACTGCAGGGTGCTGAAAGTAGATGGTAATTAACATTTTAAAATTTTAACTTAGGAGTAAGACTAAAGCAAAAAATGTTTATTTGATTCAAAGTTACATTTTGACTAGTGCATTTCCTAATATAACATGTAGACAGCTTAATTGAACACCATAAATACATGGAATCTTAAATAGGACATGAGATTTTGTTGGTTTGTCCAGAGTGATGCCCTGAAAAATCCCAGAGTGATTTGAACAGTGAATAAAAAAGTATTTGCAAAGTCCCCTTTGGGGAGTGGTGAGAAAGGGGGAAAACTCAACTTCCCCAAGTTGAATTCTTGATATTCTCACAAGCAGTGGGGTCAACCAAAGCTATAGGCTGAGGCCCCCCCCCCCCCAATCTTGGGGTATGTTCATATGAAACTTAACCCCACAAAGGATAGGTCAAGCCTCCTTAAAATTAGGCCGAAGAGTCACCCCCAAAAGAACCTCTTCTGTTGATCAGATGTGGCCTCTCTCTCCAGCCAACACAACAAGCAAGCTCACCAACCTTCCCCTGTCTACATGGAACATGACTCCCAGGGGTGTGGACCTTTCTGGCAACGTGGGACAGAAATCCTAGAATGAGCTGAGACTCAGCACCAAGGGATTGAGAAAACCTGCTCGACAAAAGGGGGAAGAGCAAAATGAGACAAAAATAAAGTGTCAATGGCTGAGAGATTCCGAACAGAGTTGAGAGGTTATCCTTCTTACACATTAAATAGATATCACCTTGTTAGTCAAGATGTAGTGGAGAGGCTGGAGGGAACTGCCTGAAAATGTAGAGCTGTGTTCCAGTAGCCATGTTTGTTGAAGATGATTGTATAATGATATAGCTTTCTCAGTGTGACTATGTGATTGTGAAAACCTTGTGTCTGATGCTCCTTTTATGTACCTTATCAACAAGCAAGTAAGACATTTGGAATGAAAATAAATAATAGGCAGAACAAATATTAAAATAAATTTAGATTGAAATGCTAGTGTTCAATGAAAGGGAGGGATAAGTGGTATCGTATTTATTATTTTCTGCTTTCTTTTTATTTCTTTTTCTGAATAGATACCAATGGTCCAAGAAATGATCATGATGATGAATATGCAACTATGTGATGATATTGTGAATTACTGATTATATATGTAGAACGGAATGATCAAAAGTTAAGACTGTTTGCATTTGTTTGGTGTTTTTTGGTATTTAAAAAAAAGTTTTTTAATTAAAAAATAAAAGAAAGAAACATGGCTACTGGAACAGAACTCTACATTTTCAGGCACTTCCTTCCAGCCTCTACATTATACCTTAACTAAAAAGGTGATACCTATATAATTCATAAGAATAACCTCCAGGATAACCTCTTGTCTCTGTTTGAAATCTCTTCGCCATTGATACTTTATTTTTTCTGATTTCTCTCTTCCTGCTTTTGGGTGAGAAGGTTTTCTCAATCCCTTGATGCTGAGTCCCAGCTAATCCTAGGATTTCTTTCCCACGTTGCCAGGAAGGTTTACACCCCTGGCAGTCATGTCCCATGTAGAGAGGGGAAGGGCAGTGAGTTTGCTTCTCATGTTGACTGCCAGAGAGAGGCCACATCTGAGTAACAAAAGAGGTTCTCTGGGGGTGACTCTTAGGCCTAAGAGTCAAGTAGGCTTAGCCTATCCTTTGCAGGGATAAGTTTCATATGAACAAACCCCAAGATTGAGGGCTCAGCCTATTGCTTTGAATGTCCCCACTGCTTATGAGAATATCAGGAATTCTCCACATGGGAAAGTTGAATTTTCCCCCTTTCTCACCATTCCTGCAAGGGAACTTTGCAAATACTTTTTTATTCACTGTTCAAATCACTCTGGGATTTAGCTGGGCATTGCTCTGGACAAACCTACAAAATCTCATGTCATATTCAAGGTTCCATGTACTTATGGTATTCAGTTAAATTGTCCACATAAGTTATGTTAGCAGATGCACTAGTGAAAACAGAAATTTTGTACCAAATTCAAGCCCACTTTTTAAAAACTTATTTTGTACCATGTGATCACATATATATATATATATATATATATATATATATATTTAAAAACGTAATTATTCCTCAATGCAATTCCACCTTATTTTTCAGATTTGTACTATGGTGGGGAAGCTTTTTCTGTAGAACAGCCACAGTCTTTTACTTGTCCCTATTGTGGAAAAATGGGCTATACGGAGACATCTCTTCAAGAACATGTTACTTCTGAACACGCAGAAACATCAACAGAAGTGGTAAGCAAAACTATCTTGTGTCTAAAATGATGTCATAAAGTACTCTATTCCTAAAATTTAAAAAGCTAGGTGTACTGATATTGTTTGCATAACAATAAAATTACCTTTCAACAACAAAGTTTATATATCCTAAGAGGCTACATTTGGGCAAGATAATGGCCCTCATTTGTCCACACTAGCCTCTGTTGCCCTCTTTCTAAAAAAATAGCACAGCACTTAGAGTCTTGACCAAATTCATGAGCCCTTTCTTAAATATATTTTGAAAAAGTTAAAAGTACCCCAGCTGCACCATATTTCCTCTTATAGTAAGTATTCTTGCTACCTGCTTAATTTTTCTTTTATAAGGCAGACTTGACAAAGAAATTTAAAAATATTTGGTCGTATATTGAGCAGTAATCAATCCATTGTCATATCATATTGTAGCATATCACTGGCCTTACTTGATTTTCCATCACCTCATATGTCTTGCTCTGGACCCCCTGAAAGTACCTTCTAGACTAATCTGTTCCAGTGGCTAAAAGCCAAGGACCCAGAATAGTATACACGAAAAAATCTTGCATTGAAAGCTTTTGGTATTCTCTACTTGACGTCTGAATCAGCATGCACCCGACTACGAGAAATGATCCAGTATACCCAAAGGGTCCCCTCCCCCACTTACCGTTGGTACTCATAGGTAAAGCAAAGGCTTTACCTTTACCATACTGATTATGGAACTGTAAATGTTAAATTTTGTAATAGGCAATTGCATATTGTAACACTTAATAAGCCCCAAATATGCTCAAAACAAGTTAATTGAAACCCAGAGAAATAATATTCCCAGGTACATACATCCAGTGAGGATCAGAGCCCGGTATGCCAATTTAGACAGTCTTATTAGATTCCAAAGTCCATACTTACAGTGTCCTGTTCTGCCTCCCCTGGGACTCCGTTGTTAACACAACCTTGATAGTAGTCCAGATTCACTTTCATCTCAGTCTGTACTGCTGTTAATTTGAGGCTTAAAAAATGTTATGAGATTTGTAGTTCAGCTAATAAATTTACATCACATAATCCCCACACCAGATTTGACCCCTGAACAGCTCAGAAGTGTTCTTACCAGGCACCTGGGGAGCCTTGAACACTGCTGGAATGTTCTGTACTGTTTGTTCTCATTCTTTTTTTTTTTTTTAATTCGGTAAAGATAAGTTTGCTTGCCCTTGGTACATTCCCAGACATCAAGCTGAAGAATCGTGCTTGATTGCATCTCCATCCTTGTTATTGTAGAAAACCTGCATTCATTTCTTTTTTATTTCATTTATGCTAAGTTTGGTTACTTTTATCTATGTACTAGGGGTACGTAGATATAGGGGTACATAGTAATAGGGGATCCTTTTTTGTAAATTAGGCATTCTTAAAATCGTTATTATCCAGTAGACCCTAGTACTTCCATAACCCCACTGGGGTTTTGTGCACACAATATCGGAGAATCCAATGGAAATTTAAGTCAGTTCATGAACGAAAAGCATAGTATTCTGTTTCCAAAATAAGAATTACCATGCCCCTACTAGCCTTGCCTCTTTTTTTTTGTCTTAAAGAAAATATTCAGAATTTGTTTATACTCTTAAATGCCTGATACCCAGTTTGAAAATTAAATGCCCCCCATCTACAAATGACCTTGTGGTCTGTCCCCGACAAAGTATGCCTTTGTTAAGTTCTCGGAAATTATCTGAACATGGCCAACCTCAGTTTTGATGGCTGAGGTTGTTTTTTTCTAGGGTGCTCTGCTAAACCCAGCTTGCTTGAGAAACTTGTTATGCCCTTGAGAACAGGCACATGTAAAGCTTGGATCATTGCCAGACTCTCATTCAAAGGGATTACAAACAATGCAAACCCTGTCTGTAGAGTTCATTTCTGCTTCTTCCCTCTGCCCAGCCTTTCCTGGCCTTCATGTTCTTATTGACACCATCAGTCAATAGGAGGTTCCATTTCCTTCTCTTCTCGAAGTCCACAAGTAAAATATGTAACGACCCTCTGGAAAGATAGAAAAGTAGATCTTAGGTTTATCTTCTAAGTAAACATGGGGGTTGTTTATTTAGAGTGAATTGTCAATAAAATGAAATGAATTGACTCTGACTCCTCTGGAATTATTTTTCAGCATGGCTAAATTATGTTGTTTCAGGTTTTAAGTTCCCGGTGTATCAGCACACACATACAATTTAAATTTCAGTACAAAAAAATATATTTAAAACCAAAACTAAATTACTTAGGACTTTGTAAATCACATATTAAAATGTAAGGAAAACTAAACTTTTTAAAATAGAAAAACTCCAGATCTAAATACCACTCTTCAGAAGCAAGTAACAGTTTCAATCTCAGCATTAAAATGGGAAGAATGAAATGGAGGGAAAAAAAATTAATTCAGTGTGAAAAAATGTAAACTCATGTAATTATAGGTTAATTCTAACCTTCCACTGTAACAACAGAAAGTTAGATTATGATCTGGTTGAACCGTGTACTCAAATCTCAAAAGCACGGTTATTGGCAGAATGAACAGCCAAGGTGCAAGTAGCTCTAAGAGAATTCTAGAAGGCCCAAAAGGAGTTTATTAACCATGTAGCATGGATTTTTCCCTTAGTACTTTATGTGTGTCGTCAAAGCAGAACTCCAGTTTTCAGTCTTACATTGATTACATCTGCAGATGTTATAAAATAAAATACTACTTTTAATAGTAGTAAAATACTACTTTTAATAGTAGCAGGAAGTCCAAAAACCTGAAGTTATCATTAGCCTTGGCAGTGGTTAGCCCAATAGAATGCCAACAGTTTTTTAGTGTACTTGTTAAAATTTATGAATGTGAAGATTTTTTGTGTCTTGGCTTTAAATTCTAATAGCTTTTTTTGGGTCATCACTCTTCTGAGATGAAAAAAACGCATTAGAAACACCCCATTAATAGTATCACAAGTGGACCAGAAAATCTGTCTTTCGGAACAGACATGAGGTGGAGCTGAATTCTAAGAGCTTCTCAAAAGGGAAGATATGAACTGTATCCCAGTTTTAAAAAGTAGTGAAAAATAGCACTATATTGTGACTGTGATTAATATCACTGAATTGTACATATTAAAGTGATTTGAATTGGGGAAAAAGAATACTGAAAAATACACTCCAGTTTTTTTAAACTTTTTAAAAAGAGACAAAATTCATATGAACTTCAGTGGTGAGTTGTATCCATGCCCATTTCTTGATACTTTTTATAACCCAAAGTATTTTAGCCCTGAGTTACATACTTAATATGTTTTTATTACTTACATATTTTTGTTCAGATTTATACAGACTATGTATTTTATAGAAGGGAAGCAACCCAACTTAAAATGAGACTATTTTTGTAAACATTGTTTGGATAAATGGTTTGGAACTCCGAGCAAGCAAGCACATAACTTGTCAGAACACATCACGTGGTGAACTTTCATTTCAAAGCTAGCCTAGGAAAGTTTTCCTAACTTTATGCTAGAAAATGAGTTACTGGTATTAACACAGGAAAATTATTTAACTTGAAATTGTGTTTTTATCTTTCTGTGCTTATGGTTGGGTGAAAAGCAAATTCATGGGAAGATGAAGAAACGGGTAGAGTTTTTCCAAAGATGGAGCTATAGCAGTCAGGTGGGGTCTTCATTTTATCTGATTTCACTTCAGAACCTGCAACTCCTCAGTTAAAAGGATAATCCTTCTTTCAAGCTTTTCAACCGTGATTAAGTTCATAGGTTGACTCACAGCTGTAAATAGGGATAGGGAATGGGGAGTGGGAGAAGAGGAAGGAATTTTCAAGCAATGACTAGACAGAAAGCACGGGAACACAGGAGGGTGGGGGCTGCAGAAGGCTTATATGTGAGAAAAAGTGGGGGTGCCTGAGCAGAAATTAACTGAGTCATCATCAGTAAAAAATGAAAAGGGTGAGGGGAATACATCATTTGCTTTACCCCACTTTTTTGCTCTCAGAAGGATTATGAGAAAGAAAGGCTGTTGCAGATAGTTCCTGGGCCAGTTATTAAGGACAGCTTGGAAAGGGAAATATTTACCAACCTTATTCCAGACACATATCCATGTGCTGGATCAGATTAACAGGATTTTTCATGCATTTTTCTGTAGCAGTGAACAAGATAGGCAGGTTACCTATTGTGAAATCTCTCCACCTCTCCCCACTCCCCAAAAGAGGTAAAAGCACTTATCTCACCCTGAAACTTAGCCCTTCTTCCTGCACAGGACTCAGAGAATGCCTGAGTATGGACAAGAAAGGACTTGGTACAGATCCCACGGCACTTTAGCCTAGTTGATCATTGCATGGGGACAAATGATAGAGCTCTTGTTTAAAAACAAACACCAAAAAATCTAGATGAATTTTTTAATAGATCTCTGTAGCCTATTTCATGGGTGGAGTGAGTTTTATACATTCAGCAGTGACTTGGCATTTCAAAGTGGAGTTAGGACTTTAGGAGATATACTCCAGTGACCCACATTAGAATCGCCCTGACTTGCTTATGGGCATTCATGCCCTGGGACTATGTGGAAACTCCGTTATGTTCTTGGGACGGATCTCATCTTACTATGCTGGCAAAGGCTTCCAGCGGGGCTGCAGATGAAAAGCAGATTGATGGTGACCCTCAGTGGCAAGATGAAGCAGAAGAGGAAGACTCGGGCAATAGCAAGGACATTTGTGAATAAGGACTTTTTCATTGTTATAGTGTTCATATAATACGAAAATATTTATAGTGTTTCATTCCACAGGCATTCAACACCATTATATATTTAAGCGGTATCTGCCAGAGTTATTGAGTTATAAGAATTACCTGGATGGGGAAACTTTGAACTTTCTGAACCTCTGAAAATCATTCTCCAGGCAGGAGCCTAGGAAAATAGATTTTACCAAGTGCCTTAAGTGATTTATAATCTAAGGTAAACTTAGGAAGCACCAATTTAAGCCAAGTCAGTAAGATTTAATGTTGACAAGTAGTCAAAATTTAAAGCTAATATGTTATTTGGAGTTCTCCTGTTCCAGCAATTAGATATTACAGAACAAGTGGCAAACTTTTGGTTTGTGGAAGGTATGAGGGACCATCAGGTGGAAGCACAGGTGTACTTAGAAAATCCAGCATTCATGCGCTACATACGGAGCAGCCTTCTGCCTCTCTGCCTCCTCCCTTACCCCCCTTACCTATGCTCTGTTTCCCCTGTCCACTTTGCTCCTCTGAGTTACCAGAGCTTTTATGCTAAAAGGTGAATTAGCTTGCTAAGTATGAAATATAAAACTTAAGAGATGACCAGGTTTCTGCTCTAACCAGCACTTTCCAGGTCTGAATTCATCTGTTAGCTTAACACAGCCCAAGGGTGTGGCATCTTTCACTTGATTCTTACCTGGTCTCTTGATTTTTCTACATCAGCTGTCAAATTTGGTGATCCTCCCACTCTAGTAATCCCTTATCTTTAGTAATTCTTTCTCCCTAGTCATTAGAGAAGGTTTTTTTGGTTTTTTCTTTTTTGTATTATTTTTCTTTGAATGAAGCAGTTCTAAAGGATTTGAGTTTAGAACTGAAGTTGATGTACAATAATGAAGGTCTTGATTTTCTTTCTTTTTTGTTTTACGTCCCCATCTCAAAGGTGCTTTTTTGGTTTGTAGGAGATAATCCATCTTATTAGAGAAATCTCAATATGTTTGATAGCTGTAGTTTCCCTTCCAAGACTGCATGTCATTGAAAAACCTTTCTCACTAAGAACATTTAAATGTATCCTCAAGATACTGAAACTTCTGCAGCCATCTTTGTGCAGTTCAGATTGTACATAGATTTTACTCAAAGGCCACTCTAAAGGGAAACATTTTAGAAAGAAGATACCTGTATATTTTTGATACCTTTATTTTGATGTATATAAACTCTTAGGATATGGTGATAAAACTGTACATAGTTCAGTATATTAGTTTCCTAGAGCTACCACAAGTTACCACAAAATGAGTAGCTCTAATGAACAGAAATTTATTCTCTCACAGTTCTGGAGGCCAGAAGACCAAAACCAAGGTGTTGGCAGGGCTTACTCCCTCAGAAGGCTCTAGAAGAATCTATCCTTGCTGCTTCTAGCTCCTGTTCATTGCCAGCAGTCCTTGACTGGCTACCTCAGTCCAACCTCTACCTCCCTTATCACATGGCCTTCCCTGTGGCTCCGCCTTCCCTATGTCCCCTCTTATCACAAGGACCCCAGTCATGGATGTAGGGCCCTCCCTAATCCAGCCAGTAGGACCTCATCTTAATTTAATCAACTATATCTGCAAGGACCCTATTTCCACATAAGGTTTCATTTTAAAGTTACGAGTGTTCATGGATTTTAGGGGACACTATTCGATGCGCTATGAGTATCATTGTTAAAAAAAAATGGGAAGAATCTCAACATATCTAAACTGGGTTGTTCATTTTATTTTTAAATAACTGCAGTTTGGTTCCTCTCTGCATCTTGTTGGTCTTTTTATTTCAAGTCAGCCAGAAATCTAGTCACAGTTCCCAAACCAGAGACAGACTGTACTGTCCTGCATCTCTCATAGGGTTTATGCAGGGGCTAGATGAGACATTACCACATGAAAAGTAAAATAATTGAATCAGACACTAGACACAATGTCACGCACAATAATGGTGTTAGGTCCTAAATTCCTAGCAAAGAGAGAGTAAAGAATCTATAAATTTGCAATCACACAAAATTGCTTTTCTCTTTGATGGAAAAAGAAACATACCTGACCACATTTCTGGCATCTTCTAGGAAAGATACGAACAAGCATGTCTGTCTGCTTTCTCTTATGTGCTTCAAAGGCACCTTCTGTTCTGACCTCCTAGTCCTTTTGCACACTGCCATGCTAGAATGTTACTTCTCATGAACATCTTGATTTTCTTGAGGATATTTCTAAGACATTTGCTTGGTTAGTTTTGTGTGTTGTTTCCTAAAGCAAGTGACTGGATTAGTTGATTGGGCATAAGAGGAAAGGGCATTGAATTAAAGTCAAACTCTCAGGATCTCCTGTTCTAGTTATAAGAAGCTGTTGAGTTTGCTTTAATGCTAGGGAACCAGAGTAGCTTGCTTTTCCCCTCCATACCCCTACATTGTCCTTCCAAGTCTCACTTTTCCTTTGCCTCCTTGTCTCCAGTCCTACCCCTTCTTCTCATTCTACTCTAAGCAGCAATAAGGCCCATTTGTTGCCTGGACTTTACTCCAGGATGAAAGAATGTAGGCATATAGCTCATGTACTGGCAAGATGAACCCCATATCCTATTTTATCTCTGGGACAAGCTTAAAACCTTTAATTGTACCTTCCTTGGGACTCCCTTTGGTCGTGCCTCTTTGCATCCTTAAGATTAAAATTCTTCATGCTTTGCAGCTCAGCCACTTTAGGGCCACTGTCCGCCCATTTCAGTTTCTGGAAGAGTAAAGACCTCACCACTGAAAGTACTCTCTCTTTTTAGCCGTCCCCTCTCCTATTTCTGCTCAAACTACTATTTCACATGCCGCCTTCCCAGCCTGCCAGGCCTCCTCCCCTGGACTCTGTACATCTGCTGTATTCCTCCTTCCTTTTATCCTGTGCCTTAAGGCCCAAGGGGAAGTTAGTCTTCTGCTCCTTGAGCCTTGATTGGGTCACAGGTGTCTGTCCCACCTGCCATCCCTTAAATCATTACACCCTGTTTTCGCCTCGACTCACTCGTCTGGAAGATCAGGTTCCAAAAAGGGCCTCGCATCCCCCCTTTCTCCTTGAAAGTCACATTCATGAATATATACAGCACATTTGCATATCAGCAATAATAATTGTCTGTCTTACCCTGTTACATTCAAAGTATACAAGTTTACACGGTTGAATTTAACTAAACATCTGCTATCTTTTGGGGATTGGGCCACAATTCTAAGTGACTTTGGGGAAGTGTGCTGTAAGCTTATGTCTCAGTCTTTGCCATTCAAGCAAGACTTAGACAAAAACATGCACTGAATAGCACGTTATTTAGCAAACCATTTTACTAGACCATGCGAATGACTTAGCAAGGTTGTTAGAAAGCTGTGCTGGAGATGAAGTCTGAACCGTCAGGAACAGATGGATCTGGTCCTGAAGACAGCCCTCACCGCATCTGTTTCTCAGATGTACTGCAGTGTCTGTTTAGTCCACTGTTTTTCTCTGGTTCTGGATCTGCTGTGCTTTTCCTGGTTGCAATTTGCTGATAGTAATAGTTAATAGTAAAGCACTGGTCCATAACAATGCGTAATCCATGTTCGCTTAGTAACCCTGCTTTCTTGACTTTCGTTTCAGATTTGTCCAATCTGTGCAGCGTTACCCGGAGGCGATCCTAATCATGTCACGGACGACTTTGCAGCTCACCTTACACTTGAACACAGAGCCCCTAGAGATTTAATATCCTTTTAAGACACATCAAGGGAAAGGGTCGTTTTTAAACACTTGTCATTTTGACTGTTTGTAAGGACACTGTCCCCCAAGAGAGAAAAACTAATCTCCAGATTATTTATTTGGCCCTTTCCTGAAAGTGTCAAGGTGCGCTTTCTTCCATCTCTCATTCCATGCCATCACCACTGTGCACATCCTGCTCATTACATGGGGGACATCTGCCTGTCATCTTTCCTGTAGTTCATTACAGTCACAGCTTTTCTGAAGGCAGTTTGATCAGGCCATGTGCCCTCCTGGAGGATGTTTTCATCCGAAAGAGGAAAGTGTTAATCCAAATTAAAATCTGCATAATTAAATAAAAGGAAGGTTTATCTGTTTAACCTCTGTTGCTCTGCCCCCGCACCCTGTTCCTCTCAACATCTGTGGTGGGAGGAGTGCGTCTTGGATCTCTTTTCTCTTTTGGAGTCCCCTTCTCCAGAGACAGCCATTTCCAGCCTTGGCGAAGTCCAGCTCTATTCCTTTCCTGCTACCTTTCTGCATCCTCTTTCCAACCCTATTTCTCAAAAAAAAATAGGCAGTGTTCCCTATAATCTCTAAGAGATTACCAGCCCAGGAGAGCATTTAGTTTTGTAGGGCTAATGTCCCTCGTTTCAGATTATGAATTGTTTTTCCACAGCTGTCCCTTTTTAGAGTCCTGTTCTCATGTAAATGCTTCAGTGGTTAGCGCAGTTTGAAGCAATCCAAGAGCTAATCTCTCTTTTCTCTCTGCCAGCTTTCTCCTGATTCCTTCAGTTGCCTCTGGCAGTTGTAATTCAACCTCAGACCTGTTGAGAAAGAAACTGGACTGGTGGTTTTCTTTGGCCCGGTCCCTTGTTCACAATCCCTACTTCTCTCATTGGAAAATGGCCCTTTAGATATAGGGGAAGATAAAGAGAAACTAATGGAAAGATAAAGATGTGGAACCAACCTGAGAAATTAGTGCCAGCCTAACCCAGGTCAGGCTAGGAGTGAGCATTCAGTGGACAAAGAAAACCACACCCCCTAGTGCTGAGGAAAGGGGTGACCTTTTTTATTTTTCTTTAAGAGATTGAGAAAATCCAAATGAGTCAGGAGTGCTTAAAATTTTGAGTCACTTTGCGATTTTGCATGGAAGACTCTGGTACAATACCCAGAAGGTTATGCTTTATCTGTCTTTACTCCATCTTTATGAAGAAACTAGACAAATAAACTTAAAACCAAGCCGGCATGCTGGACCTTTCCAGCAAGTTCCAGGGCCTCGGAAGAAATGGGTGTCCATTCACTAGAATGTCCCACATCATCTGCTTCAATTTTCATGAGTTTAATGAGCCTCTAGTGACCAAGAAAATATTAAATCATGTAAAATACAAGACAAAGAGAAGACGTGGATTACATTTTAGAATTTCCTAACAAGTATTAACATTCAATTCTAGAAATGAAAATGTTCACACGGCAATTATCCTGATAACATTAATTTTTCAGATAGTCCAGATGTTACCCTGTAGTCACTCTGTTTGACATCAGAGGTGTCTTCTATGTAACCTCTTCAGCATCATAACTTTTTTCTTTTTCATTCTTTGGATGGAATTCTTAAATTCCATTTCATACATAGCTACTCTTTTATATGATAAAATATAGTGACCATTATATCACTTTCTTTAGATCCCTAGCCTTCACCAGGGATTCCATTAAACAGTTTGAATTATAAGGATCCTGCAGGCCTCTTGGGACCATTGAACCTGTCCCTAAATAGCTGCAAAACCATCAGCTGAAAAACTGAGGAGCCTATAAAAGAGTTAATCTGCTTTACATAGCTATTCTCTTTGCTGCTTTTTAGGGAAAATCTTATCCTTCTGTTATAATGTTTTTTTCTTTTCCCACACACACATTTCCCTTTGTAAACTTATATCAGCTTGACCCATACTCAGCTGTGTTAAGATGGCTGAGGCTGCAGAAAATTTGCCTTCTTGGTAAACGTGATGATACTCTCTGCGTTTCCACTTCCACAAGACATTAACATCTCTTCCTTGTGTTTCACCGCAGCACTGGAAAAGAGCCTGAAGAAATATCTGAGGTTTAGTACCGAGGTCAGGGCAGGGAATGTTCTGCCTGGGTGCCTGCTGTGGGCTGCTCAAACCTTGTCCTGGCAGTTGTTGGTCATGGTCGCTGGGCCCTGGGAAGTACACATGAAATATGCACTCACACATTGCTTTATATTTGAGTGTCATTTTTACACTATTTAATAGCTGTCATAGATAGACTTGGGACATTTGCATTCTAAATTAGATGTACTATTTTATAATGCTTACAATTTAAGAAGTCTGCTTGTCCACGTAGCAAGGGCTCCTGTGATTTTCCTCCCTTTCTGTGAAGTACTTTGGTCTTTTTCTTAACTTTTGAGTTATGATGAATCGAGTGGTGTTCGACATGTACGTAGAATGTTTCACCCTGGCCGGGGCTTAGGAGGTCCTCGTGCTCGTAGATCAAACATGCACTTTACTAGCAGCTCTACTGGTGGACTTTCTTCTTCTCAGAGTTCCTATTCTCCAAGCAGTAGGGAAGCCATGGATCCTATAGCTGGTAAGTTAGTTCCATATTTATAAAGGGAATATTGGGTAGTAGGTCTCTTTAATGTTTGGTGTGTGGGTTTGGGGTCTTTTACTTCTTGATCACATTTCTGTGTTCCTTCATAAAATTCCCAAATGTAGAAAATACATTAAAAACAGACAACATAAAGCAGTTCATATATTTTCTAGCATTTCTTCAAGTACTTAGGGACATAAGATAATAAGGACTTTAGTTATATCTGTGGCTTCCTTTGAAGCCTATGAAAATCATGAAAGGTTACAGATTGGAAGATCTCCAAAATTCAATGATTCGACCCCCACAACTACACTAATGAGTTGACAAGACTGAAAAACGTAAAGCTGTTCTCATGAAAGGAAGTAAAGTAGGAATTTCGCTGTCATTGTCTTGATAACCATATTATTGCAAAATATATTGAAAAGTTTGGGGGAAATCTTATTTAGAAAAAATGATAAACCAACATCTGAACATGTTTACGGCTAAGTCAGTTGATCCAGTGCATGACACAACTGGGAAGCTAGCAGAGAGCACAGGTGTCAGAAATCACTAAGTGGGATATGCACTATAAAATCTCAATTCCAAGTGTGCTTTTTTCACACATACAGATGCCATCACCAGTGAAAGCAATTCAGTAACTGAGTTTGGGGGTTTGTTTTGTTTGTGTTAACATTCCTTTGTTCTTCTTTCTTTGGTCATAGATTCCAAAGGTTAAAGTAATTTCTGAGGGAAAAATTGAAAATTGAAAAATTCTGTCCACAACTTCATTTTTTCCTGTCAGTGATAATCAGTTCATTTTAGTAATAGAAAATATAGTCCATGAAAGAGTAGCTGCAAGAACGCCTGGGATGAAGCAACTATGAGCAAGAAAACAGAAACCTACCTGGAAACAAACTCGGACATGAGTTTGTTACTAAAGAGTATTTGCTGGCCTAGGAGTATGTGAGGCCGTCATCTGTTCTTTGTAAGCTGGGTGTCCCCTCCTCTTGGGAGGATGCAATCACCACTCCTTACTGAAGCAAGGCACAGGGGCAGAGGGTCTGTATGGCTCTTAAGGAGCACAGCCTTCTTGCTGTAAGAGTCTGCATGTGTCAGGCTGTGTTCCTGGAGCTGGATATAGTAAACGAAGCAGACTTAATTCCTGCTCTCAGGGAGCCTGTGTTGAGGGGCTTATGTTTCAGCCAGTAGATATACCACTTTAATAAAATACAAAGAGAAAGTATTGACTAAATTAGTTTATTAAGTAATTGTAATTTAAACAAGTTTTATTAAGTTATTTGCTTTAAACAATAATAATTGTGTGTGTTAATAGTCATGTGTATTTGCATTCCCCATACCCAGCAGTCTAGGAGGCATTCTCTGAAAGGTATTGAGCTCCGAGCCCACTCTCTATGTCACAGGTAGATACCTACCAGTTCATGATGCTTTTTAGGCTCTCCCAATAATAGTGGCCTGAGCATTTTATTTCCCTCAGTATTTAAGTCGACTTTAATCATCTTCTTTTCTGTTGGCAGAGCTCTTATCTCAGTTATCAGGAGTGAGACGTTCTGCAGGAGGACAGCTTAATTCTTCCGGCCCTTCCGCCTCTCAGTTACAGCAACTGCAGATGCAGCTGCAGCTAGAGCGGCAGCACGCCCAGGCAGCAAGGCAGCAACTGGAGACTGCACGCAACGCAACCCGGCGCACCAACACAAGCAGTGTCACCACTACAATCACACAATCCACAGCAACAACCAACACAGCTAACACGGAGAGCAGTCAGCAAACTCTCCAGAATTCACAATTTCTTTTAACAAGGTAGCACATTTGTTCATATTACTTTTTTGAAAAGTAGTGTTTTATTAACGCCATGCCATCTGAAATTATCTGCCTTTTCTTTTGTGCGGCTGTATTTTCTTAGAAACTCTGCCTTTGATCATACCATTGAAATTCACAGATCTCTAATCAAAACTGCATATTTTCTATTTCCCCAAGAATGCGTACGACAGTATGATTTAGATAAAGTACAAATGCTGGTCTTGTTCTCACATTTATTTCATTAGCTAATAACAATTTCTTTTCCCTTCTGCCCATAAAACTTAAACCCCAGATCATGACGTAGATGGGCATTATTTAGTGCAATCAACTTTGCTTTCTTTTTTATCACCCTTCTCAGTCTGCTCTGAAATATTAAAAGCTACAAAAGAGGATTTTATAGTATAGTGATAGTTTTCTCTTGAGAATTTTTTTTTCCTAAATGTTAAAGCTTTATTATTTTAAAAGCATACGCTCATTATTATTAGCAGTCTCCATAGAATCTGTAATACTGAAATTTATGCAGAGCTATTTGAAAATTTGTGTAATGTTTTTAGCCTTTTATTTATTCAGCTTTTTAAAAAAAATATTTTTATTGAGAAATCTCCACACACATACAGTCCATCCATAGTATACAATCAGTGGCTTACAATATCATCACATAGTTGTATATTCAAACATCATCATTTTTAGAACATTTGCATCACTTATTGGCACACATAAGTAACAATAACAAAAAAGTTTGCCACAGGGTAAATAATTTTCAGTGCACAGTAAACACCTCCACTAAATGAGAGTTCTTTGCTTTTGAAACTGTCCTTAGTAACTGAAAATACTCCTCTACGAAAACCTTCTAGACATTTTATGTGACTTTTATGAATATAAAGGATTTTAAAAAGAGCAGTGATGAGTTGAAACTTAGGCTTGGCAGATTGCTAGAGACAGAGATGAGACCCATCCTAGACTCATTTGGACTTTCAGTGGAATCAAGAGAAATATAAGGTAGAAACCTTACATAAAACGAAGAAGAAAAATAATACAGTGTATCAGCTCAAATGTACAATGTGTGTATAGGGTATGAGATATGGATCCTCTTTCATTCTTTTGCATGTGGATATCCAGTTCTCTAGGTACCATTTATTGAAGAGACTGTTCTGTCCCAGGTGACTTGGCTTGACTGCCTCATCACAAATCAGTTGTCCATAGATGAGAGGGTCTATATCTGAACACTCTATTCGATTCTGTTGGTCAGTATATCTTTATGCCAGTACCATGCTCTTTGACCACTGTAGCTTCATAATACGCCTTAAAGTCAGGTAGCTGAGGCCTTCAACTTCATTTTTCTTCCTCAGGATATTGTTAGCTATTCGGGGTACCCTGCCCCTCCAGGTAGATTTGGTTGTTGGTATGTTTTCCTATTTCTGATAAGTAAGTTTTTGGGATATTAATTGGTATTGCGTTGAATCTGTAAATCAATTTAGATAGAAATGACATCTTAACTATATTTAATCTTCCAATCCATGAACACGGTATGCCCTTCCATTTATTTAGGTCTTCTGTGATTTCTTTTTAACAATTTCTTGTAGTTTTCTTTGTATAGGTCTTTTGTCTCATTAGTTAAATTTATTCCTAAATATTGTATTCTTTTGGTTGCAATTGTAAATGGAATTCTTGATTTCCCCCTCAGATTGTTCATTACTAGTGTATAGAAACATTACAGATTTTGAGTGTTTATCTTGTAAACTGCCACTTGGTTGTACTCACTTATTAGCTCTAGCAGTTTTCCTGTGGATTTCTCAGGGTTTTCGACATATAGTATATCATCTGCAAACAGTGAGAGTTTTACTTCTTCCTTTCCAATTTTGATGCCCTGTATATCTTTTTCTTGTCTAATTGCTCTGTCTAGAACTTCCAACACAATGTTGAATAACAGTGGTGATAGTGGACATCCTTGTCTTGTTCCTGATCTTAGGGGGAAAGTTTTCAGTTTTTCCCCATTGAGGATGATGATAGCTGTGGGTTTCTCATATATTCCCTTAATCATCTTGAGGAAGTTCCCTTCTATTCGTATTCTTTCAAGTGTTTCAACAAGAAAGGATTTTGAATTTTGTCACATGCCTTTTCTGCATCAATCAAGATGATCATGTGTTTTTTCTCCTTTGATTTGTTGATACGGTATTCTAGTTTGCTAGCTGCCAGAATGCAATATACCAGAAATGGAATGGCTTTTTAAAAGGGGAATTTAATAAGTTGCTAGTTTACAGTTCTAAGGCCGAGAGAATGTCCCAGTTAAAACAAGTCTATAGAAATGTCCAATCAAAGGCATCCAGGGAAAGATACCTTGGTTCAAGAAGGCCGATGAAGTTCAGGGTTTCTCTCTCAGCTGGAAAGGCACATGGCGAACACCAGTCACAGTTTCTCGGCTGGAAGGGCACATGGCAAATGTGGCATCATCTGCTAGCTTCCTGTCCTGGCTTCCGGTTTCATGAAGCTCCCCGGGAGGCATTTTCCTTCTTCATCTCCAAAGGTCACTGGCTGGTGGACTCTCTGTTTCGTAGTGTTGCTCTCTCTGAATCTCTCATTCTCCAAAATATTTCCTCTTTTATAGGACTTCACAAACTAATCAAGAACCACTCAAATGGGTGGAGACATGTCGTCCCTTAATCCAGTTTAACAACCATTCTTGACTAAATCACATCAACCAGGGAGATGATCCAATCACAGTTTCAAACATACAGTATTGAATAGAGATTATTTTACCTTTATGAAATGGGATTTATATTAAAACATGGCTTTTCTTAGGGGGGCACACTTCCTTTCAAACCAGGCACATACGGTGTATTACATTAATTGATTTTCTTATGTTGAACCATCCATGCGTACCTGGGATGAATCCTACTTGGTCATGGTGTATAATTTTTTTAGTGTGCTGCTGGATTCGATTTGCAAGGATTTTGTTGAGAATTTTTGCATCTATCTTCATTAGAGAGATTGGTCTGTAGTTTTCTTTTTTTGTAGTATCTTTGTCCGACTTTGGTATGAGGGTGGTGTTGACTTCATAGAATAAGTTAGGTAGCCTTCCCTCCTCTTCAGTTTTTTTTTGAAGAGTTTGAGCAGGATTGGTGCTAATTCTTTTTTGAATGTTTGGTAGAATTCACATGTGAACCCATCTGGTCCTGGACTTTTCTTTTTTGGGAGCTTCTTAATGACTAAATCAGTTCCTTTACTTGTGATTGGTTTGTTGAGGTTGTCTGTTTCTTCTCGAGTCATTGTTAGTTGTTCATGCCGTTCTAGGAAGTTGTCATCTAAACTAGATATCTACATTGTCTAGTTTATTAGCATAAAGTTGTTCATAGTATCTTATTACCGCCTTTATTTTTGTGGGGTCAGTGGTTGTCTCCTCTTCCATTTCTGATTTTATTTATTTGCATCCTCTCTTTCTTTTTGTCAACCTCGCTAAGGGACCATCAATCTTATTGATTTTCTCATAGAACCACCTTCTGGTTTTGTTGATTTTCTTGATTGTTTTCACGTTCTCAATTTCACTTATTTCTGCTCTAATCTTCATTCTTTCTTTCCTTTTGCTTGCTTTGGGGTTAATTTGCTGTTCTTTCTCTAGTTCTTCCAAGTGGACAGTTAATTCCTCGATTTTTGCTCTTCTTTTTTGATATAAGCATTTAGGGCAATAAATTTCCCTCTTAGCACTGCATTTGCTGCCTCCCATAAATTTTGATATGTTGTGTTTTCATTTTCATTTGCCTCAAGATATTTACTGATTTCTCTTGTAATTTCTTCCTTGAGCCAATGGTTGTTTAAGAGTGTGTTGTTGAACCTCCATATATTTGTGAATTTTCTGACCTTGTCTATTACTGATTTCCAACTTCATTCCTTTATGATCTGCAAAAGTGTTTTGTATGATCTTAGTCTTTCTAAAAGCATCAGACACAAGGTTTTCACAATCACACAGTCACATTGTGAAAGCTATATCATTATACAATCATCTTCAAGAAACATGGCTACTGGAACACAGCTCTACATTTTCAGGCAGTTCCCTCCAGCCTCTCCATTACATCTTGACTAACAAGGTGGTATCTATTTAATGTGTAAGGATAACCTCCAGGATAACCTCTCGACTCTGTTTGGAATCTCTCAGCCATTGACACTTTATTTTGTCTCATTTCGCTCTTCCCCCTTTTGGTTGAGAAGATTTTCTCAATCCCTTGATCTGAGTCTCAGCTCATTCTAGGATTTCTGTCTCCCATTGCCAGGAATGTCCACACCTCTGGGAGTCATGTCCCACATAGACAGGGGAGGGCAGTGAGTTTGCTTATTGTGCTGGCTGGAGAGAGAGGCCACATCTGAGCAACAAAAGAGGTTCTTTTGGGGGTGATTCTTCGGCCTAATTTTAAGTAGGCTTGACCTATCCTTTGTGGGGTTAGGTTTCATAAGAACAAACCTCAAGATTGGGGGCTCAGCCTGTAGCTTTGGTTATCCGCACTGCTTGTGAGAATATCAAGAATTCAACTAGGGGAAGTTGAATTTTCCCCCTTTCTCACCATTCCCCCAAGGGGACTTTGCAAATATTTTTTTATTCACTGTTCAAATCACCCTGAGATTTACTGAAGCTTCACTCTGGACAAACCAGCGAAATCTCATGTCCTATTCAAGGTTCCATATACTTACATTGTTCAATTAAGCTGTCTACATAAGTTATATTAGGAAATGCACTAGTCAAAATGTAAATTTTGTACCAAATAAACATTTTTTTGCTTTAGTCTCACAGATAAGTTAAAATTTTAAAATATTAATTACCATCTGTTTTCAGCACCCTGCAGTAATGACATTCCTTTGTTCTTCCTCATGCAAAAACATTTTTTAAATTTGTACATTTAATCACTATCATTATACACTCTAAGTGTTCCTAGATTATACCATCTCAGTCTTTATCGTCTTTCTTTTTGATTTCATTTGTGCTCCCAGCCCTCCTCCCTCTATCGTTCTCACATTCAGCTTCATTCAGTGTTCTAACATAATTTTATTACAGTTAGGTACTGTTGTGCTATCCATTTCTGAGTTTTTATATTCAGTCTTGTTGCATGATTTGTATCCCTTCAGCTCCAATTACCCAATATCTTACCCTGTTTCTATCTCCTGATTGATGTGTGGTACCTTTAACTTAAGCAGACTGCTCCTGCTGGGGGTGTGGTTGAGACAGAGGAGAAGTTGTAGGTTGTCCTTAATCGCTTCAGTTTTCCAGAACTTGGGGTCTGAATACCTTGTGGGAAGGACTCCACCTGAGCTGGGCCCCACTCCTCTCCTGGGGAATGCACAGCCTCCAAACAAACTCTCAAGCAAGCTTAATTCTGCCCATGCCTGGGCAGCTTTATCCAAAGAGCAGTCAAGCCTATTTTTAGTAATCAGAATTTGTTAATTCCACGGTTGGAGCTTCATTGTGCTCAGCCCCTGCTGTTGTTAGTAAAGTCTCTTTCCTTTCCCCTCTGGAAAGTAGCCTGTGGGGGAGTGGCGCCAGCCACCATGGCTTGGGGGGACTCTTGGTTCTGGGGGGATCACAGCTGGTCCAGCTTGTCCAGACTGTGTATCCGGTGTATACGCTGTGTATCCGGTCACTGATGTGGTTCCAGCAGTTGTTCTGTACTGTTCCTGGCTATTTACCAGGTAGCTGTTCTGGAGGACCAGCTAAATTCCACACCTCACTAAGCCATCATCTTGGCTCCTCCTCAATACTCTTATACTTTTGGACTGAAAATATGTAGCCTTCTGTTCAATCTCCTATCCCATTGCATGCTCTTTTGATATTTAATTTGTTTTCTGAGTCATAGATCTAATCATTCTGTGGTTTTGTACTTAACAGCTATGAGATTATGAACAAGTTACTTAACCTCTGTTTAGTTTCCTCTTCCTGTAAAATTTTGATAATAATAGGACCTAATTCATAGGACTATTGTGAAGACTAAAAGCATGTAAAAAGCACTTAAAACAGAGTAACTATCCACACTGAGTGCTTTGGGGTGTCTGAAGGAGGGCTGAGGGTAGGTACCCTGCTGGTGGAGGAGCTTGAGTGTACCTCTCTGGGCTCTGAGGGCATCTGGATTCTCGAGAGACATGCCTGGTGTGTGGCTGCCAGGCCTCCTGACCCAGGGCTCCAGCTAGTCTCTCTCTGCCACTAAAAGTGTAGAGAAATAAAAACAATACCTAATCTAGGCAGAATTTTGTTTATTTTTAATTGAAGAGTTGTCATTTTTAAGTCATTCACCAGGTTTGTGCTGAGTTGGTCAGTAGGATTCTCACCTCCTGGCACATCTCTGTGCACATGGCTTTGTCCCCTAGCCTGTCCTGGCTTCACGAACGCACACAGTAGGTGAACATGTTGGACAGGTGGCGCTCATGTCTGCCTGCTGCACAGTCTTTGGTAGGGGAATGTGGTATGTGTATGTGTGTTTTCTTGCTCTTGAAGACTTCTGAACAGACCTTTATTTCAGGAAAAGCTAAGTGGAAGGGACTGAGAAAAATTGGGAAAAGTTGAGATTTTCTTAGTTGAACATGATAGTCACTGCAGATTTGTTTTTTGTGACCATGGGTGAAATTCCGGCTAGGGAAGTCACTATTTCCCCAGACATCTACTGTGTTAGAAATTCTGTTTTTCCTCAGAAAAGCTTTCACCACAGTTTTCTCTGAAGGTGTGGGAGAAGTCCAAATGTTTTTTGTTTTTCTTTTCTTCTCATTGAATCTAATTAAAGCACAAATGTGTACCTCAGGACAACAGCATTGCTCCTAGCATGGGGAAGGGGATGGGATGGGTTGGAGCGTGGAGCTTAGGTTCTGAGCAGAGGGTGCGGCCATGGCATTGTTCACGGACCTTTACCAATCAGCTCTTTTCTCTTTAACTCACACAGGTTGAATGACCCTAAAATGTCTGAAACCGAGCGCCAGTCTGTGGAAAGCGAGCGTGCAGACCGCAGCCTGTTTGTCCAAGAGCTCCTTCTGTCCACATTAGTGCGCGAAGAGAGCTCGTCCTCAGACGAGGATGAACGGGGGGAGATGGCAGATTTCGGTGCTATGGGCTGTGTAGATATTATGCCTTTAGATGTTGCTTTAGAAAACCTAAATTTAAAAGAGAGTAATAAAGGAAATGAGCCTCCACCACCTCCTCTTTGATGACATCCCAATTCGCAGACAATGTCCTCTGTGCTGTATTTGCCAATGAAAGTGGACAACAGCTATCTTGGGTTTGTTTGGTGATTGTAATTTCAGGTCTGTCACTCTTGTTACATTGTGTACATTCAAAAGGAAGAGAGAAAATATATATGATAATCATTTCCACTTAACTAATTTTTACTTCTAGCAGGTAAATGTAGGTAGCAGTGCAGGGGTGATCTCTGCTTCCTGTACCTTGACATGCAAAAGGCTCTCCTAATATTCCACATTCAAACTGAAGAGGAAAATTGAAATCTCTAATGAAGCTGCTGTGTGTATTTATGAATATTAATGAATAAAAACTGCTTGGATGGTTTACCTTAACTACTGCATGAGGTTTTTTGCAGCGTGCATGAGTTTTAGTGACCTTGTTATTTAAAAAATTAAATACAAGGAGTAAAACTTAAAAATAAAAAAAGCCCAAAGCTTTCCCAAACATTATTCAATGGTTACATGACAAGTAGCTCTTGAGTAATGTCTGCCTGAACCACCTTTGTGTGTGCCTCCTCCGCACAAAGCCAGCTCTGCAGTGGAGTCGGGGGCCGAGGCCGGGCTGCCCTGCCCTGTGGAGCCAGCCCGGCTCTACCTCGTCCGCAGAAGACACCAGTAAAGCTACTGCTGGCATCTGCTGCAGGTGCACTTGTGCCCTAAAGACAAATCCTCTTCACAATTGTTTCAAGTTCTGACTTTTTGTGGTTGTTGAAAATGTTTTCGATTGTTAAGTATGTTTTATTCAGGTGTAGATGAATTCATTTGTTCACTGTTCAACGACGTTAACATGAATTATGTTGTCTCTGTTTTTAAAAATCTCACATTCTCAATCTTATTTTGCATTATTTATGTATTTGTTTCGTAGTTTGCTGAGACAGTATCAGGGGAGCTTTGAGGATTTGCCTTCCCAGACTTTGTCAATATATTACAACCAAATTCTTAAGGGTAACTTTAGCACCTTTTATTTATTGGGTTTTTTCCTGGCATAAAAAAAGTAAAGCCTTTTAATTGAATCATGCCACCTATATGCCTATATTATTAATTCTATGTGTAAAAAATAAATGTACAGCTCTTTTGGGTTTGTTTTGGGGTATGGAAGGGCCGGGTTATTTTTTGTTTCAGTTCTTTTGTGCATAGACTTTCACAATAGCTCCAAGGCAGGGACAGTGGGTTTGAGATTGGGGGTGGGGGGGCAGTTTTTGGAATGTAAATTTAGGACTTTTAAAAAAGGTGCGCACAGCTTCTGATAAATTTATAAACTAGACTTTAACCTAATCATGTCTTGTTCCAGTTCTCTTCTCTGAACGTTTTCTCGGCTCAACCTCTCTTTCCCGTCATTCTTTTCCTCTCCCTTTCCCCTTCCTGTCTGTGTTCTTCCATTTCTCCAACACGACAAGCATACAGGCTGGAACACCCTCCAGTGTTCTTCTGAGAACTGTGAAGTCCATGTTCATCCAAATGTAACCAAAAAAGAAGTCACCCACAGGTCTAAAAAACTGTTGCTTCTCCTCCTCTGAAACTTCAGACTCCAACGACTTCCAATACAATAGCTTTGTTTTGTTTTCTTTAGTTTCTGTATTACAAAAATTTTACGCCAGGCTTCTGGTTTTACTAGAAGTTAACTCCGATAGGGATTTTTTTTTTTTCTTCTTCAATTCATTGTTGAGAAGTTTCAAAAACCAGTTTTCAAGCTGTCGTCTTTTCAAACACATCTTCTGCACATAAGTCACACATTTCAATAAAGCATTTTCAAGACTGTTGAGCACTTGAATTTCTTTGGTATTGATGAATTAGCCTAATCATTGCTCAGAGATTTTATATCTCTACTCCAGCATCTTTTTTTCTCTGTATGCTAAACATGAAGATCCTGATTTTGTGTGAATGTGTTACTTTGGATGTGAGAAATAGAAATTGCCAATATATGTGCTTTCCCTTTGTGCACAAATTCTGGGAATATGTAAGATCCTTCCTTTCTTAACATGGTTTTAAGGAACCAACTGTAAGTCCATTCAGGGCAGTTTAATTTAGATAATCAATTTAACACTTCAGAAGACCTAAAGGTTCATAAGATTCCATCTCATGTAGAATACTGTATATTCATTATTTTTTATCAGATATTTTACAAATACCTCACCTCATGCTGTATGTAATCAATAAAAATGTATTATTTTAGGGTAGAAAGACACAATATCAATATAAAAATATATTTCAGCCCTTCAAATTCTTGTGTCCTTTTTCTTTAGTTTCTGAATTAGCATAATAGTGGATGTACTAAATAAAAATAACTTGCAGAGACTGATGGAAAGGAAACAAAATTGAAATATACTATTGTTTTTATTAGACTTGCAAATTTCTAAGAACCAGATCCTGAATTTTGAGGGTTTTAGTTTGTTTTGTTGAGTTATGAGTGTCTAGGATTATATAAGTGTTCTGCACTTTGCTGCTTAAGGTGTTCTGGAAGGAGTTAAATTTCATGTCTCACAGAGAACCCTCACAATTTACAACTATGCTTGTTTCTATTTCTGTATAATTGATGGAATGCGATATACAATATGCTTAAGAATTCCAAAGATACCTCCTGCTCAGCTGCAGAGCTGCTGTGTGCACGGTATCCATGGGCATCACTCTCCTGGGCATTTCACCACAGGGAGAAGCAGGATGTGAAATCTGATTGAAATAGTTGAATCTACCTCATGGTTTCCTAGGGTGGTTTTTCATTTGTTTGCTTTCCTGAAATCTTTCAACTCTTAGAACAAATAGGAATTCTTGTGTCTTCTGTAGCTGCAGGCATAAGATCCAGTTGGTGCAATTGACCACAGTAAGCTGTTCGGGGTTGTGTTTAGTTTGCATAGTTTTAAAAAACAGAGCTGGAATCTAGACCTGTTCTTGACAGAGTAGTGGATTTTTTGTTTCTTCTGTGATGAGACTCAGGCACAATGAGAGAAAGCACATCTCCCTGTGGCCCAGAGGAATGCAGATAACGTTAGCAGATGATTTCATTAGATTTACAAAAGTAACACAGAACCTGTCCTATTATCCTATCCCGCCCCCCATTTTTCTCAATCGATATTTGAAATTTCAATAATGTACTAAAACTAAAAAGAATTTCAAAAGTCACCAAGCCTGTGGTATGTGGTCAGTGAGCCAGAGTGAACAAAATGGATGGGGGTCCAAACACAAAACTAGGCCCCTCCCAGCCTAGTTTTCCATTTCCCTTGTACGTTTTACTACATGGATCTTGGGATCAGCACACACTTCAGTAGCTCATAGATTTATTGGAGACTTTAAGGGAGAATAGGAAGGGAAAGGAGATGGTGGAAGTAGGTGGTTGGAGAAAAGGGGTCTTAGAATGGGATCTCGACCACAGAAAAAAGTTTGGTTAAAATATGTCTATTGTGTTCTGAGCCAGAAGATAAGAAATGGCATTCAGATGTGAGCCCAACTTTTGTGGAAGTCACAAAGCCCAGGGAGGAAGGTAGTAAAGCATAATATGGTTGTCATAGCCCTGTGATAGGAATCATGGCAGGAGGTGTGGGTGCTGATAGCTCCTTAAGAAACGCATCAGTTTTGTAGGGAAAAACCTCCAAGCACTCTCTACAATATTCAAGGTATCCGTTGTGTTAATTTTTTTGTAGGTGCGTGCAACATTGACTCGTGCAATAACAGGTAAAACATTGGTTATGAAATTTTCCCAGAATTATAATATGCTGAAGTTGACATTAATGCTGGCAAAGGGTCACCCTTTTCTGTAACTAAAGCCCAACTAAATGCTTAAAAACCCAAAACCATACTCTCCTGGAGATTGGGGCCCTGTAGAAAGCATCTTGGCCGTCACTGAAGCCTGTCTCCAGCTTGGAGTTGGGAGAGGCTAGGATTGGAATACAGGAGGAGCAGCAGTTTTCAGCTTTCCAGTCATTTGCCACTCCACAAAAACAAAATTTGGTTAACAGATTCAAAGTTTTATGGTTTGTTCATCTCACAGGAAAGTTGATCCCGAACCTGAAATCTGCCCCGCACCCTGCACGTTGTAGCCCACTCCTGTAAGGGGGTGGTGCCTCAGGTTCCTGGAAAGAGCACCCCCCCCACACACACACACACACACAAATCCTTGGGCTTTATAAAGTCAGTTGAACTTTACAGCCACTAATGCAATTATCCCATTTAAAAGAACCCAAGCAAGATTTTGTGTCCCTGCTCATTCTTTCCTTGCCTAGTTTATGCACAGACACCAAGAGGATGCATATTGGCTTGCTTGGCTTAGATACACTTGTGGGCCTTTTGTGTCCAGACCCCTTGGACTGTCTTCCTTAGGCATAGATGACTTTTCTCTTCTCGTCAGGCCATTACTAACCACTAGGGTTAGCCTCTGGGCTGTTCCATTTGCAGGCAGTGGACATAAACTACCACCACACCAGGCTTCTCTCATTTACACACTTAACAGCTCCCCCTCCCTCCTGCCCTAGAAAGGAGCCCCAGTCAGTTTTCACACACTCTTGGCTTTTTTAAGTAACCAATGGGTGATGCTCCTCGTAGGTACAGACACTGGTTTCACCAGTAAAAACCCATTTTTAAATTTGTAGTATGCTAACTCGCAAAGAATTGTGAGAGTTTGCAGTAGCTGCCACTGGAATGTGGTCCAATGAGGTGGCAGCTACTGTGTTTGCTGACCACTCCTGGAGTTAATGACTAAACTTGCAAAATATCACCCTGACTGTACTGAAGTATTTTAAGGTAAATTACAGACAGAACAGACTCCAAGACTAGCTTCCCCAGAAGTCTTTATAAAGATAACCTATTGTAAGACCATCACTTGTTCACCCGGCTTCTCTGTGGATTCTGATTTGAATATATCCTTGGGCACATTCTGTATTTAAAACTTGGTTTTAGACACGTCAGTCCCCATTCCACTCACGTGGATGATGGAGTTTGACTTCACTGGCTGTGCTGTGCCCTTTTACGATAAGAGAAGTGCCTAACGACAGACTTGGTCACCGTGTGAACACCGAGTCTCAGCTATGCTGGACAGAATCTCTGTTGTTTTTGATGCCTCATGAGTACCCCATTCCTTTTCTCATTCTCTGCTTCCTTTCCTCTTTCCTTCTGTCTTCAGTAGCTTCTTCCTTGTCAGATATTTTTCCTTGTTTTTTTCCTCTTCAGAGCTCCTGTTGGCTTTTTGGTTGCTGTTTTTCCCTTTTGACTGCCCAACTACCTCGACTGGAAAGGCAGGTTAAAAGTGATAAAAACCACAAAAGTCTAGCATCCATCCAGAACAAAAACCCTTTCACTTTTCTTTTTTTGGCATGGACAGGCTCCAGAAAACAAAAAACCCTTTCACTTTTTAGCCCAGGGCTCCGGGGGTTGGGACTATAAAGTGGTGTCCCCTAAATCATTTTCTTCTGGGGAGGGGTGGGATATCTCCTTTAAGAACACCTTTAGCATGTTTAGATGAGGAAATCTTTTAATCCTTCAAACTTGGTTTTACAAGCACTTGCCATTCTGTGATTGTAGGTCCCCAGCAGTTCAGATGATAAAACCAAATCCCACCATCTCAGGTGCCTGTCCAGTGGCCCTGGCACCAGACATTCTTTTCCCACAGTTGGATTTCAAATGGCCTTCAGCAACCCTGGAGTCTGGTAACCAAATTGGAGGAGGTGGGTTGATCACTCATTTTAATATTTCTTAAAGGATACAATAGGATTGCTTTTCACATCTTATTATGCGGTTGTAAGATAGAGATTGTAGACATCGTGATGGGGCAGTTTAGGTAGAATATAAAGCATTATTTGGTGAAGTATCTGGAAAATACTCAAATTTCAGATGTTGGCAAATTCTGATCACCAGCCAGCCAGAGCTGGTGATCAGAAGGAATGGAAGAAGGCCTGTGAAAACAGGAGGTTGGAAAGGTGACAGGAAAAATGAGAATGGACATGGATTTCAGCTTAATCATCTTAAGCTTCCCTCTCCCACCTCTAAAGTGTCCAAATCACGCCTGGACAAGAAGGCAAGTCCTGGCAATAACCCCTGGTCAGTCGGTCAGTCCTGTGCAGTAGTTTCAAATCTGCAGAAGTCTCTGGATAACTGATGCAGGTTACCCCAAAAGAGGAAGAGAAGATGAAGTGTTCTTTAATCAAATGTTAGATTTTGAAATTTCATGGGAGGACATTTTGTCACAGACTGTGGATAGGGTTCAGAAACCAAGTTGGGTTAAAGCTGAGGTAAAGAAAAACCTGGGGACTGGAACTTGGGAATTAAAACTTAGAGTTGGAGGTAGGCCACGGTGGCGCAGTGGCAGAGTTCTCACCTGCCATTCTGGAGACCCGGGTTCGATTCCTGGTGCCCGCCCATTCAAAAAAAAAAAAAAAAAGAAAACTTAGACTTGGGGAGATCCAGTTGTCCTCTGAATGAAGGAATGCCTATCAGAACCCTCCAGACAAGTGAATGTCCACCCCAGAGCAAGGAGAAGATAAAGTTCACTCGTTGCACGCACAGCTATTACAAGAACAGACACGAGTTTCAGTGCTGAGTCTCCCACTTAATTGGGGTCAGTTAATTAGCGTGCCTGCTGCCTCACTGTTAAGTGAGCTGAAAAATAATGGCATTAATTAATGTCCTGATGCAGTGCCTGCTGTAGAGTAGCTGTTCAGTAAACGGTAGGTGGAAGCTCAGAAGGCTGTGAACACAGCAGTGACCAAAGGTAGCCGATGAAGAGGGTGGGATTTGCTTCAGGGCAAACCCCAGACCTGAGCTGTGTGGGGTTGCAGTACAGTTATTCAGTCAGCCCAGCGTCTTCCAAACACCTCTGGGTAGTTCTGCCAAAAAATCTCCATGAGGGTTGGCAACCTGGTAAAATTCACAAAATCTCAAAGACTCCAACTGAAGAGTTCAAGAGCCAGGGGGAGGGAGTTATGGCCTTAGGTCAGGTGACCAGTTGTGCGAACTGATAGACGCTGAGACCTCTGTTTGGAGCCTGCCACCTTGTCACTCTTGCAAGCAAGCAATTTTCTAAGCATCAAGTGCCGGACACTGCTCCAGGTATTTGGAGCTCAGCAGTGAACAAAACCAACGCTCACCCCAGTTCACTAACTGGCACAGCTCTCCTTCCTTTCAGCATTGGACAGACCCAAACCCCCACGGTCGTTTCTGACTCTCCTTTTCTTCTCACATCTTGCATCCATTTCATGAGCAAATGGCTCCATTTCCACAGTTTAGCCAGGGACTGCCCATGCCGCCCTGTCTCCACCACTGTCTCTGGCCCCGGCCACCAGCACCTCTCTCCAGGATCAGCCATCGCCCCTCAGTCTCCCCTCAGCACAGCAGGCTCTGTTCCCAAAACCTTTCCAAGGCCCTGTGGCTCGGAGTGAAGCCCAGAGCTTCCCATGACCCCAGTGCTGCAGGATGCTGCCCATGACTCTGATGGGCCTGCCCCCTGCCACTCTACTCCCTCACTGACCTCCTTGTTGTCCCCCACGCACACCTCGGACTTCTACCTTTGCAGTCCCCTTTTCCTGGAATTGCTTCCTCCAGCCTTCCCTGGTCACCCACTTTAAAACAGCCATCCCATGCCCACCCAGCACCTCCCCACCCCCTCCCCAGCTTCACTGTTGCTCCAGAACTCCCATTGCCATCTGACAATCCCCCTACCACACACACACACACACGCATGCACACACACACGGACATGCTCCCACACACCCACTTTATAATACAAGCGTGAGCTTTGTTGGTTCTTCTCCACTGTATCCGCTATCTGAAGCAATGCGTGGCATACAGTAGGTGCTCAATATTTATGGAATGAGAGAATTAACACTGAACGGCCCAGGCTCTGACCAGAGTGGTTTATATGATCTAGAAGTACACATCCAGGATGGGTGTTCTCACAGACCTGTTGCAGAGGTGGTGGAGCTGAGTGTGGGGACAGCTCAGTCACGGGGCCCAGGAACCTTGGCCACCACCATGCAAGCCAGCAAAGGATTGACCCCAGTCGAACCAAGCCCCACGATCCCTCCTGGGAAGGGTTTACACAAGCTGCCTCACGTGTTATGCTGAGAGGCACTTCCCCGTCTGCAGCCCTATCCTGCAGGAATGTGCCGCATCCCTCCTCCTCCACCTCTCTACCTTCAGTTGGGTGCAAGACTTGCCCAGTCTCGCCTAGAGACCAAGGGCCCAGCAGTGGGCCTCCGGGTAATTCTATGAAACCGTTTGGCTTTGCTTTGGAGTTCTGCCCCTCTTGCACTGCTCAGGCTCGCTGTTCTCTGGACCTTCTGGTTCGGTGTCCTCCTTGGGGCACGGGGGACCTGGGGCGCTGGCGCCAGTGGACTTTGCCTTTGCTGTCTAAGGAATCGCCTGGGCCCACTGGGACTGGCTGCATCTGTATGAGGACAGTGGGGGAGCCCCTTGTAGGTCCGTGAGGCTGGCGAGCAGTTGCTGTGAGGCACCATGTCTGGGTCTGAAACCAGCTCCAGCCTACACTGGCTGCAGGAGTCAGAGCGGGAGCAGCAACTTCGCTCTCCACCTCTGCTCCGCGAATCACGGCAGGCTTAATCCACCGGCAGGCTGTGAAGATGAGCCCAAGTCATGCCCGTTGGAAGGTTGCAGCTCCTGGCTGGTGAGGAGAGCTCTGGGGGAAATGAAATGCATGCTTCCCTGAGCGCAAGCGTGGGGAAGTCTGTCTGTCCTTCCAGCCTGAACATTCACAGACACAGAGATGTGAACGGGCCCGGGCCTTTCCTTTGCCCAGTACATTTGGCTGTTTTATTCAAAGATGGTCAGAAGCAAGTCAGTGAGACCCAAGCTAGGCTAGCAGGGCAATCTTCAAGAACCTCACTTTGAATCCCGTGCCTGACTCTACAGCTCCTGTATTACAGCAACACTGTGAGGAGAGCTTTTTACAGATCAGGAAACTGAGCATCACAGTGTCATAGCGCATATTTGTTTGCTATCATCCCATTCTGGAAAGATGTACCCGAGGCTAAGGAAGGTTAAATAACTGATGTGTCCCTGGTCACACAGTGCTGTCTAGCCAGCGGGGGATGGGGGTGGGGGTGTTTCCCAGCTGGGTGACGTCAGAAAGTTTCAGAACAAGGACCAAAGGAGGGAGAAATTCAGGACGTGGCCACATGGGGGCAGTGGATCGATATGAAACTGAAGGGCTAACCCCTTGCCAGCCCTCCCAGTCCTTGGAGGCCTCAGAGGGGTCCATTTTAACTTTTATTTTATCGATTTCACAAGCAATGGTAGTAGGGATTGGATAGAAGTGTGGTGTCTATGACCACACTGCCTGGGTTCGAAGCTGCCTCCAACGTTGACAGCCTTGTGATATTGGGGATGCATTACCTTCCCTTTCAATCCTCCCCGACCTTGTTTCCTCCTCTGAAGTGGCTCCCTTGGAAACGAGTGATACTTGACTCCAGAACGATGGCAGACAGGCTGCAGCTCCTCACTCCAGGTGCCTGGGGCTTGGAATGAACAAAATGAGCAGCAGGGTTGGGGACAGGGGTAGTCAATGGGGTCAGACCAGAAGAGAGTTATGGAGATGGTTAATAGAACATGGCACAGCTAGGTACAGAATAGTTGGTTAGCCAGCAAAGGTTAGACAGTCACTTCCCTTGCCCAGTGACCACCCCAAGTCAGTTTCCAGACCCAGAACCCATTGATTAAAGAAGAGACTGGGATTTCAGGAGGGAGCCTCCCACAACACATGACGATTGGACATGATGATGATTCCTTCAGCCCTTTCCTCCAAGGGACTGTGCCAGTTTGAAGCTGTCATATATCCCAGAAAAGCCATGTCCTTTAATCCTCATTCAGTATTGCTGAATGGGAACTTTCTGGTGGTTTCCACTGTATCCCTCTATCTGAAACAATGCTTGACATACAGCAGGTGCTCAATATTTATGGAATGAGAGAAAGAACACTATGAATGGACCAATTGTGGGTGGTAACTTTGGGTTAGATGGTTTCCATGGAGATGTGTCTCCACCCATTTAAGGTGGGGTTGCTTACTGGAGCCCTTTAAAAGGGAATCATTTTGGAAAAAGCTTTAGAGCCAGAGAGCCACCAGAGCCCACACAGCCAGAGACAATTGGAAAAACACACCCGGGGAATCCAGTGAAGAAGCCTGGAGAGAAAGCTAGCAGACATCACCATGTCTGCTGTGTGCCTTTCCAGCTGAGAGAGAAACCCCAACATCATCAGCCTTCTTGAATGGAGGTATCTTTCCCTGGATGCCTTAATTTGGACATTTTCATGGCCTTTAGAAGTATAAACTTGCAACTTAATGAATTCCCCTTTTTAAAGCCATTTCATTTCTGGTATATATAGCATTCCGGTAGCTTGCAAACCAAAACAGGGACCTATGGCCATTTACTTGGGTAATTGGGCTTTGGGAAAAGGGAACTATCTAAACATTTTAAGACTGTTGGACTTAGCATCCTACTTAATATTGATAACCTGAGAACCAAAGTGCAATCGTCAGGGCATGTAGGAGCTAGATAATAAAGTGATAAATGGAGTTCTGGCTAAAGTCCAGCTCAGAATAGGCCCATCAGTGGTCATTTCCCCAGTTCCAAGATGAATATTCAGAATAGAGATACTTGGTAGTTGGACTAATACCTACAGTTTGGGGTTTCTTTTTAATAGCCATTCTAATGTATATATAAAACCACAGTAGGTATCTCTTTGTGGTTTTAATTTACTTTTACAAATTGACTAATGATGCTGAGCATCTTTCACAAACTTGATAGGTATTTGCATATCTGCTTTGGTGAAATGTCTATTTAGCCTGTATTTCAATTGGACTCGAATTGAGTTGCAAGAGTTCTTTATATTCTAGATAAAAGTCCATACCACATTTATGATTTGCAAATCATTTCTCCCAGTAAATTGTTTGACTTTTCATTTTCTTAATATTATCTTTCACAGAGCAAAAGTTTAACATTTTGTTGAAGTTCAATTTCTTTTTCTTTTATGAATCATGCATTTAGTGTCATGTCTAAGAAGTCTTTGCCTAACAAAGATTTTCTCCTGTTTTGTTCTAAAAGTTTATAGTGTTTGTCTTTATATTTAGATCTAAAATTTTTCTTTTACCATTGAATTCTATTAGGTTACCTAAGAACTATACAATTGCTTTTATTAAAATCCACAGAACATAAAATTAACCATTTAAAAGTGAAAAATTCACTGGCATGTAGCACATTCACAGTGTTCCATAAAGCAGTCTGCAAGTTGGAAATTTGGTGAAGGTGACAATGAATATCCAAGAAAAGCTAGCGGTCTGAAATAGAAGTAGACATTCTTCTGCTCAGATCTGCTATTGAACCTTCTAGTGAGTTTTTTATTTCAGTTGTTGTACTTTTCAGCTCTGGTATTTCTGTTTGGTTCTGTCTTCTTTTTCTTGCTATTTATTGATTGGCAATAAAACCAATGAATTTATCTCATAAGATGGGAAGAAAGTACAGTCATATTCCATCTAATCTTACTTTAGCCCATTGTACTGATTCCTTATCAAATATGCATTTTCAGTTTTTTAATGTTTTTTATTGTTAAATATAACAAATATACAAAGAAAAGAAAGAAAAAGCAATGATTTTCAGAGTACACTTCAGCAAGTAGTTACAGAACAGATTTCAGAGTTTGGTATGGGTTACCATTCCACTATTTCAGATTTTTCCTTCTAGCTGCTACAAAACACTGGAGCAAGAAAAACTTTTTTTCTTTTTTGTGAAAAATAACATATATACAAAAAAGCAATACATTTCAAAGCACATTATAATACTTAGTTGTAGAACAGATTTCAGAGTCCACAATTTTAAGTTTTTACTTCTAGCTGCTCTAAGATACTGTAGATTAAAGGAAATATCAATATAATTCAGCAACCATACTCATTTGTTAAACCCTACCTTCTCTGCATAACTCCACCATCACCTTTGATCTTTCTCCCACTCTTTAGGGTTATTTGGGCTATGCCCGTTCTAACCTTTTCATGTTGGAAAGGGCTATTGATAAATGGGATAGGGGGATGGAACTAATTGATGTTCTGGAGAGGCTGGCCCCTCAGCATTTCAGGAGTTATCTGGTGTAGGGACCAATCTGGAGGTTGTAGGTTTCTGAAAAGTTACCCTAGTGCATGGAACCTTTGTAGAATCTTATGTAATGCCCTAGGTGTTCTTTAGGATTGGCAGGAATGGTTTTGGTTGGGGTTTGTCAAGTTATGCTAGGTAGCAATGTCTAAATGAAGCATGTGTAAGACTGACCTCCAGAGTAGACTCTGGCTTCTTGGCTCTATTTGAACTCTCTAAGCCACTGATACCTTATTTGTTACACTTCTTTTCCCCCTTTTGGTGAGGATGACATTGTTGATCCCATGGTACCAGGGCCAGACTCATCTTTGGGAGTCATCTCCCACACCCCCAGGGAGACTTTCACCCCTGGATGTCATGTCCCATGTAAGGGGGAGGGCAATGATTTCACTTGCAGAGTTGGGCTAAGAGAGACAGTGAGGCCACATCTGAGCAACAGCAGAGGTCCCCCGGAAGTAACTCTTAGGCATACTTATAAGTAAGCTAAATTTCTCCACTATACACATAAGCTTCACAAGAGCAAGCCTCAAGATCAAGGGCTTGGCCTATTGATTTGGGTGTCCCTAATGTTTGATACAGTATCAGGGGTTTCCCCAGTGGTAAAATTTAATAGTTCCATATTTTTTCTCCCCCCTATGCTCCTTTTTTTAAAATTATCTGCCTAATATACTCTAAGATTTATCCAGGCATTACCTTAAGCTATACAGGATTAAAGGCCCTCATTCTTATTCTGGGCTCCCTGTGTTTGGATTGTTTAAATGATCTATCCAGACAGGTTGAGTTCGATTATGTGCTACAGAAAATTTAGGTTCTGGACAAAATAAACCTTTCTTTCTTTGGTCTCAAAGAGTAAGTGAGGTTCTAAAATATAGACAATGTCTTCCTTACCCCTGAATTCTGAATTACCTGATTGGCTTCATTCTTATCTCTAAATACCAGGTTGTACAGAAATAAAACAGCCTCTCAAAATCCAGAAATAACAATTACTGCTCTGGACTAAATGTGACTGCTATGAGAGCTTACAATCTAGGCCCCTGTTTTCTTATAAGTATTTTCTAAATGATATCATACAATATTCACTCCTTTGTTTCTGGCTCATTTTTCCTCATCTGTTTGGTTCATTTTTGTAAATTCTACATTTTCCTTGATGCTCTCTATGAGTTGCTATATTGTCTCCTGGTTTCCTTTAGCTCTTTAGCATTCTTAAGACGGTTGATTTAATGTCTTTGTCTAGTTAGTCTGATGTCTTTGTTTCTCAGGAGAGTTCATTTCTTCTGTGAATGGGCCATACTTTTGTATTTCTTTGGATGCTTCATAAATTATGTTGGAAACTAGTCATTTTGAGCACTATAATGTGGTAAGTCTGAAAATCAGATTCTTCCCCTTCCTTGGGGTTTGTTTTTGTTGTTTACTGTAGGCTGTAGCCTTGTTTAGTCACTTGTTTAATGACTTTTCTTAACTACTTGTGGGAATTCTGTATTCTTTGTCATGTGTGGGCTCTGACGTCTCTGGGGTTATAAGTCTCAAACACGGCCCCACTTAAATGGAGTTTGTCCTCAGAAACTTGCCCAGACATACAATCAGTTGAATCACTGAGATGGATGGCTGCTGAATCCTCAATTTTTCTACACCCCTTGCCTTGGGGAGATCCAGTCCCAGAGAACAAGGACGACAAGCTCAACTGCCTGGGAAATTCTGAGGCTTTCGGGGTGTGGCAAGCCAGCCCAGTGAACCCCCAACCTGCTGATCTGTGAAAGAGCAGCAGCCATTTCCCCCCAGGCCCATTCCCTGATGTTGGCCCCAAGAGAGGCAGAGAGCTGAACCCAGGCAGGGGCCATCCACTCGGGGCCCTGGTCCTTTCTGCAGAGGCAGACAAGGCCATACACGGAGAGCAGCCGCGCTCCCCTCTCGTGAGCCCTGGTGGGAAAAGGTCCCATCTGGAGCTTAAGGCTTCCTTGAGCTGCAATAAAAAGAGAGAAAAAGGAATTGGGGGGCAGAGAACTTCTGGAGGAATAAATGTCAGGAAAGGACAGCTGCCACTGTTACCCAACTCACCCCTCGCCCCTTGTCACCTTAAGTCACCTCTGGTCTGCTGCCCCTTCCCCCATCTATTCTCAGACCCCCCTCCCAAGACAGGCCTTGCCGACACCAGACAAACTGCTTTCAAGTCTTCCTTCTTAAGCACCTACCATACCAGGCACTGTGCTAAGCACTTTGTGGTCACTGCAACGTCATCTCATGGGGTCTCCCCGATCAGGCACCCCCATTCTAAAGACGAGGAGACAAGCTTGGAGAAGTCACACTGCAGCCCGAGGACCCTCATCAAACACACGCTCCTTTCGGAGTCCATCTCTGCATCAACCTCGTCGCCCAGACAGCGCGTGCGTCTGCTCTCTCGTGGCTGCCCCGCCCAGGCCCCTAGCCGTGGTGTGGCCTGGCCTGGTACACCCTGACAGCCCTCACCCTCTCCACAGGCCCTGCTGAGCGGCAGAGCCCGTCCACCAGCACATCACAACCCATCTCTGCAGCCTGAGCCCAGGTGACGAATGAGCCCTCAGGAGCCTCCAGTGCCTCTCGGGCCCCAGAGAAGCAGGGCAGGGCTGACAAGGGCTGGGGACAGAGGCTTCGGGATGGAGCCCCAGACTTCACAGGCAGAGAGGGGCGGGCTCTGACCTAGCGAGGCTAGGATTTGGGGGTGAGCGGCAAGCAGCAGAGCGGGCGGAGGGTCTGGGTGGGGCTCTAGGCAGCCTGTACTCAGTGTTCAGATCCAGGGCTGGCCCAGGGCCCCACGGTGCCCGGGAGGGACAGCGAGGGACATGGTGACCCCAGGAAGCCAGATGGGAGGGCAGCTGGGGTGTGGGTGGCCTGGGCACAGGCCCTGATGGTCTGCAGGGTGGCAAGGACAGGCAGAGGATGGGGGTAGCCCAAGGCCCTCAGGACCTGCCCAGGGGTTGGATG